>JAHZNA010001445.1:0-28113 GCA_027743935.1 Sinodicranocentrus sp. ZH6
ATTCTCTCTGTGGATAATTTTATTTTGACAATGGCAAGCACCAAACTCACTCGTCAGTATAAAAGGCTTACAAAAAGCATCCTTTTCTGGGAAGGTGATCATTGCATTTGAAAGTGACATTATGCGCTTTTATATATACCACTCTTATAATCGTGCATGCACAGAGCATATAGAAAAGACTTTGCTCCACTTCAGGGTTTTATTATCGAATGTGATATTATGTGAGATGATGCAAAGTTCAGGTGCTACAGAGTCACCAGCTACCCAATATCATTTTCTTTTGCTACAACTCTCTCGAATTATGTGCAGTTGTGGGGATTCCCTTTTTCTAGAAAGGAAACTTTGGAAAGGAACTGATCCTTTTTACTTTCTGTGTATACATTGCCTTCCCTGTTTTGCAAGCATTGCAAAGCTGCTACCTTCAAAGCACTGCGTAACATTAAAGGAAGAGGGTGAATGAGAGAATTGGAATGAAAGGAAGAAAAGAGACAAAACATGGAGAGAAATGAACGCGGAAGGAGAAAGAAGTAAAAGCTTTTTCTTATTCTTTGTCCTTGCCCGCAACTCCGTACCATCGTCATCATCGTCCCCGTATCCATTTCAATATAGAGTAGGGAAAGTGTAGGAATTAGAGAGAGTAATTGAACTGTGTCCCTGAATACTGATGACTCAATCAAGCCCATTCCATTTTCATTTGCCCACCTTTTACATGACATTCATGACCGCCTTCCATCTTACTAGGCTTTCTTCAAGTTTTTTTCCTTCCTTTTCTCGTTCTCATTCTGAGAAGCTGTTCGCATTGCATTTTCCCTCTACTAGATTATTATTACTAGTCAACAGAGCTCTTCATGGCTTTGTGTTCGTTTAAAGAAGGGAAAAAAGTTGAGTTTTTTTTCTTCAAAATAAAGGAGGAGAAAATGAAAAGAAATACCTTCGTGCATGCTTTCACTAATAACACGTCTTTTCGACTTTCTCATTTGAACAAGTTTTTTTATTCTTTTTCTCCGTTTCATTTCAATACCCTGTCGTTTTCTTCATTAATGGATGTATTAGCGGTAATATTGGGTTGGGTGAAAGAACCAAAGTAAAAGCTCCAGTAGATTTTATTCCGTAAGTAATAATAGCCATTTCTTGTCGTAACTTTTAGAAGAAAAAAGTACGTGGAACCCATAATTACTCCACTACTTTTACCCTTTTTGTATTTTTCTTTTTTTTTTACTTTCTCTCTCTCATTTGAAGACACAAGAGTGGTAATCATATGAAGGATCATGGAGCATGGTCTTGCTTTTTTCCTCCAAATATATATCCATTGAGCTAGAAGAAGTTGAAGTGAAAGCTGTACATAATACCTTTCTTTTTTATCAATGCAGTTTTATAGTGGTATAGTAATTTTTATTTTCTCTAGACAATGTTTTTATAGAGGAGCTCGTGGTTGGTAACCTATCTGCATGGCTGTCTTGTCTGTTTTCTCTCCTACTCGCTTTCCATAGCTGCTGGCGGCTGTCGCACGAGTGAGCTCAACAGAGCAGAAAAGAAAGGACAGAGAGAAAGTCAAGTGAAGAGCTTTAATATACATATATATCTGTCCAGAGTGGCTGTTCTTTTATTCCTTATAGAGATCAAGAATGAGTGAATACCTCTCCAAGGAAGAAGAGTATATTTAAGAGTGTGCAAGTTTTTTTATGTTCTATTATTCCGTGTACTCTACACCTCCTCCATGTGACATGCATATTGTTGGATGGGTGGTTGGCTGTGGAGATGTGTTCATGTTCTGTGGAAAAGTCACTCCTGCTCGGGCTCTCATATGAGAAAGGTTTTTACTTTATTTTCATCTGTCCTTTCAAAGTTGACTGTCCTCGTAAGAGGATATTGTGTGTATGAGGTACTATTCAAGCACACAATCTTTCTCTCAGGAGCATTGAACAGCAGCTGGGAGCAGGAAAAGTCATAGAGTCTACTTGGTTTACCCGGTTTTTTGAAGAAACCTCCCACATTAAGATGCATTACTTGTAAGGACTTTTTTTATATTAATGAGTTGGGCAAGACACAAGAGAACAATTCCGTCTCTCCAGTTTTAATTTCACTTTTAATTTAACTTTCCAACGTTTTTCTCCCCGTTGTTCTTTTTCATTGGTAGGAGAGCACGTAGTCACACCAGTTGAGAGTCTCAACTGTCCTTTTTACATAAATATATGCTTTCTCCATAGAGAAACTTGATATATCTAAGTGGGCACTTTTAGCCAGGACAGTTCACAATTTCACGTTAAATGCTAGAATGAGTTAGTTGAATTGTAGACTTGTATTGTAGCACATCCTCATGTTTTTATTCTACTACAATTGCTCCACATTTCACCCTTTCATGACAAAGACAGAGAGAGAATCGAATGAGTATAAAGAGAGTGTGGTAAAACGCTTTATTTTCATTGTTTCAGGCTGTGAAATGTAATCAGGAGTGCGTGAATGCATTAAGGGTAAATGTTATGCAATACATATGAAGGAATATATACAAGCTTAACAGAATTTATATATGGCAGTCATATTTATTATAAATACTTTCCATTCATTGTATCCCACTGAATGAAAGAATAAAAGCTGAATGCATTGAAAGGAGTGGGAGAAAGCAGGAGAGGAAGGAAAATTAGAAGCTTTAGAAAAACCGCAAACCCTCTGTCAGAAAGTTTTCCATTTAGATATATTCGTGGTGGACGAGTCCTCTGCAAAATAGGATATAAAAAGTGGGCAAATTTATTTTACAATAGGAATAGTCTAGGCGTCTATATACATTGTATTTTTGGAAGTGTGGTGGAGACTCCATCGTGGAGTGGAAAAGATTTTATTTTGAAGAATTTCTTCAACACTTCTCCAATTGAAAGTATTTCAACTAGTTACATCCTCCAGTTGTTGAGCTACAAAACAACTTTACTTTCTCCAACCCTCAAGAGGGTTATATTTAATTTAAAAGAAAAACATGTTTGCACAATGGGGCAATATAAAGTTTAAAATCAACCTAGCATGCAATAATTATGGGAATGGTGATGACTCTACGATGCAGTTTTCTCTGCCCTTTAGCTTTCATCCACAAAGGGAATGAATATTTAACCAAGTGTAATTTGCAATCTTGTCCAGTAAGATGACTATCATTCTGAAAGTTTCATCACAAAGAAATAAGGTCACTCTACCCTTTTTTCCCACACACCATAGCAGTCTTTTATTTGAAAAGGGAAAAGTGGAAGGAGAAAAAACTACCTGAAAGTGGGTGTTAGATTTCCCTTGTGATTAGGGAAATAAAGTATTTGTCCCACAATAAAAAAAAGGAACAAAGAAAAGAGAATCTCTCAACCAACTCTACAATATTTTATTGGATAGGTAAAGAAAAAAAATCGCCATTTTCTGCAAAAAAAAGAGAGAAAAGAAAGTTTCTATTTTCTTCTTCCATCCCTAGAGGACAAAATCGAAAACACTTTTTTTCTCTTCCTCGACTTCTTTTTTCTTTCTTCCACTCATCCTCTTTCTCTCTTGTACCTTTATATCAAGCACTAGGAAAATTGTAGTTCAACGTTGTCTAGTGCTACTTAGTTGTTCTCCATCATCTCGCTTTCTCTTTTTATATCTCCTTTTCCCCATTCTATTTTTTCCTCTCTTCAACCACTTCTTCTCTTTTTTGCTACTTTTATCCACGAGTGTTACAATGTGGGATGTGACTTGAGTTTTCTTCACTTTTTTCTTCCTTCTTCTCTCCTCTCTTAAACAAGTACACTCTGCCCAAAGGCTCTTCGTCTTCTCTTCTTTTTCACAAAGTGAGACTATTGAGCTTTGCAAAAGTTGAATGAGAATCCTCTTCAGTAGTTTTTTCTTTCTTTTTCTTTAGATATTTTTTGTATATTTCTCCTCCGTAGCTTTAACAGCAAAGCTAGTGGAAGAGAAAGGAGTAAAAGAAAACGTGCAAGTGTGCGGCTCTTCACAGCTTTCCGTAGACATTTTTAGTTGGTGAATTGACGAAAGTCGAGGAAGTGGACATGAAGTTGAGCTGAACTACTTAAAAGTTGCATAAAGAATCGATTTTCACTTTGATACTAACCATCCTTCAAGGTGGAAAAAAAGTGGAGAGTGTTCGAGAAAAAGAGTCAAGCTAAGATTACCCCTTTTTTATAAAGCTGGTCTTTGAATGAGCAAGCTGCCAAGGAGAGGATAACTCGACAGATATGAACTAGTTATAGGTCGCTATTGTATTGTCAGATCAAACTCGGGCACAACCCTGTAGAGTTTTCCTTTGAAAATGGAAAGCTGAGTTGGAGAAAGGGAAAAGTTTTTGGAAACCTGGCAAGTTGACGGGATACACAAGACGCAGACTGATTTCTATGGATTGGTAAAGCAAAAGAGCAGAGATTTTTGAATAGAGGGTAAATTACAAGTGATTTGTTTTGAGGAGGCTTTCTATTAAAATATATATAATGCTTATATGAAATTACTTTCATTTTAATTCCCTTATTGAGTCGTAGCCCTCCCGCCTACTCATTCTTGATAAAGTTCATTTATTGGAAATTCTACTTGAGAGAAGTATCAAATTTAATTTCATGTGTGGGTGGTTTTTAAGCATCAAAGAGGAACGTTTCAACTTGAAAGGTCAGATCAGAGAAGAATTCGCAATTATCAACATCAAACTGCTTCATGCGTCAGTCAGTTACTAGGAAAGACTTTTTTGTATACTTCACTCTCTCTAAAGAATGTGAAGCTTGATTTGCCTAATTGGATTAGAAAAAGGGAAAATAGAGGAAAGTTCATTTGCCTCATTAGCACCAATTAGTAGGGAAAGCTATTGTAAAAGTAGTTTCCCTTATAAGGGCGTACTCACACACATAAGGGTCCTTTCTTCTTTAAATATTTCCCCTCTCCATTGTATTCCTTCCTCCATGACGGGCTCAAGTATCCACCACTCATAATCAAGTTGTGAATCATGCGTTAACCAGAACAAATTGCTATTGCAATATAAAAAAATACATATGAGTATTTCAATATGAGAAGCTTTACTTTTACCTCAAAAGAAAAGGAAAAAATCCTTTGGATACTGTTTCCCACTAACTATTCCCATTTCCTTGTGTGTTCCCCTCATTTTTAGAGAGTTTCCAGCGAGAAGTAATAATGCTCCACTAATATGTTCTCAAAACTCGTGGCAAAGCCGAGTCAGAGTGTGAATGAGGCTCATAACTCATCTACGTAGTTGCCACTTGCCAGCCCGCCAACCTAGGAATGGACGGTGTGAGAGGAGGAACGAGGAAGTGTGTATGTGTGTGTGTGGGAAAAAGGATGAATTCCTAATATAAGGATCGTTATACACCACAAAAAGGAAATGGGAGCTGCCTCACATTCTGGTGAAATGAAAATGAAGGGTTTTCCCGTTCTTGTGGAGCTCTCTGAGAAAATAGGATTTTTCCACTCTGCGAGGATTTAAATTTTCAGGGACGAATGCTACGAGTCTGTCACAAGATTAGACTGGCAAGACTAGACTGTATGCAAAGTTGTGAGGGTGGTGAGGAGGAAAACATGTTGAAAAAAACTCATCTTACCTTTTTTCATCCCTATTTCCTTCCTTCCTCCATCCAATCCCAGAAGGCTTAACCCATATGGCTTACTTTAGTGCAATCCAACTGACCCAAAAAGTGTCTGACCAGCTGGGTACAGGCTTGCTATGCAAAAATTATGAGAAAATAAGGATAGCCAAAATTCCCTTGGATAAAAATAGGGAGGGTTATTCGAGTCCACGGTATTTTTTCGCATAATGTACCGTCAATATGTTGACAATATGCATGATATTTATACACGTGTTATACCCAACCTCTTATTACCTAACGAATTTTTTTACGGTGGACCACACACTGTCCCATTATAAGGGTAAATGTGGTAAAAAGGGGGAAGCGACAAAGGATCAAAAGTCGATTGGAGTTTGGAAGATGAAAATAAGGGATTTTTCCTTGTGTCAGCTATTCTTGTCGTTTTTAGGGGTTGAGAGTGACTTGTTCTACAATTTTCGTTTGTCGTAAGGTGGACGAGAACATGAATCGTTGTCACGAGGAAAGGAAAAAAAGCTATTTTCCTCTAGCTACCGGACCGACCCCAGTAGATGGTCACGGCTGTTTTTGAGATTACATTGGAAGAAAAAGAAAGAGAGAAAATTCACTTTTTTTATCAGACGACCTTTTCCCTGCTAAGGTTATACTTTAGAGAAAATGGCCAGGTCCTGATAAAGGATTCACACTGGGTTTTGAGGTCCTCGTATTTCTTCAATAATCCATGCATCCTGTTGGAAAGTAATATAGCATCATGAAAAAACCCTATTTCTTTTTCGACCACCACAAATTTTACTTTCCTCCACTCAACACATTCATGACAGACTTGGATGAGAAAATAGTGTGTTATCCTCGGAAAAGAATTTCATTTGGAGAGAAGAAAAAGTTTAGGTTTTTGAGGAAAACACTGTAGATTTTTATGGCTTCCTGGGAAAAGTAACATTCTATTTGCAAAAAGGTCCCCGCAGACTTTGGAAATCGATTTCTGATACAAGTTTCTCTCACAAGCATACATTTTTTTATGAATGTATGACTCCCTCGGAGCAGTCGGATGACATGTTTGCTCCACTGGCCTGTGAAAATAAGAAAGTAAAAAAAAATATCAAGACATGCTGAGTCACTAGTCACTCATCCATAAATATTTATTTGAGTAAAGTCTAACTTTTTTTTGGAGGGATGTCTTAAAATGAAAAAGAGGAAAATTCTTTATTGACTTTACGAAATGAAAGATCCATATTATTTTGTGATCGTTTGCCTAAAGGGAGGAAAATAAATGGTTGATTTTAAGGAAATTAAAGTACTCTTGGGGAAATGAAAGGAGATGGGAAATTTCTGTTTTTATGTGTCGATTTAAAAGCTAAAAAATCTCAAGGAGAAATAAACCATTTCATCTTGAAAATATAAACTAAATGTATCTGCAAGGGTAGTGCTTCGTTGTGTGGTGTGGAGATGTCGCAATTGAAAAATTGAGGAAAGAAAATTGTGAAAAATGCTGAATGAAAATTAGAGCACGATTTAAGGGATTTTTATGCAAATCGAGAACACTTTGAATTTTGAATGTAGGCCATTTCCGAAATGGAGACGGGAAGGCGTGGAAAATGTATTTTCGTCAGACCTCAGAAAGATGACGA
Source organism: Sinodicranocentrus sp. ZH6 (assembly GCA_027743935.1). Taxonomy (NCBI): domain Eukaryota; kingdom Metazoa; phylum Arthropoda; class Collembola; order Entomobryomorpha; family Entomobryidae; genus Sinodicranocentrus; species Sinodicranocentrus sp. ZH6. Next base: position 7,196 of record JAHZNA010001445.1, read on the forward strand.
TATTCCATTAAATGAACTCGTAAACAGTTAAAAAAAGATGGGTAAAGCTTGCAAAACTGAGGAAATTGAATATTCAAGAAATACCATAACACAAACTCGTAAACTGGCTGTATTCATCATCAAATCACAAATGAACATTGTATTTTAGCTTTCTCCTCGTTTTATTGTTTAGGGCAGTTAAATGCTCTTCCAAGACGGAATCAAACAAGGACAAACATTTTCTGATTGAGCAACCAACTTTTTCTCCAAGACTCTTCGACTTTCAACATACTACCCACAACGCATTGAATTTTATGTTCAAACGAAAGTATCAATTTCGATCCAGAGTTTATTAAACTCATCATTTAAAAAGCACACATATGGGCTTGTACTTTGCCTCGAGATGAACACGATTTCCCCTTTTGTTTCCTCTCATCCATTTTTACAATCATTTCTCCCAGCTCCCCATAAAATTATAAGTTAAAAGAGGACAAGGAGTTTCTTTATTATCACATCGTATCTTGTTCCCCTCTTAACTTTCTATCTGTTGTCAATAACCTCTTTTCATTCCACCCCGTACAGATATAGTTAGCTAGTTATTTTGGCTTTTAGCAAAGACCTGGTGCCATTGTGGAGAGGGAGCATTATGTCAATTTTATGGCTGCTCCTCTTCGTCCATTTCTAAACACGCTTGATTTCCCTTGAGGTACATTTGTTCATTTTATACACTTTCATATAGACAGCTCGAAATGCATGGAGACGGGAGGAGGAAAAGAGAAAATAAAGAGGAGAAAGAAGAAGAAAACACTTGAGATCTCTAGCGTGCATTGGATGCCACGCATAAAAACCCATGATTTTTGATCCTCTTCGTCCTGATGACGCTGGCCAATCCCAACTACAATAAGATGGCTTACATCAGTATATCTTTTAGTTAACTTTGTGCACACACACTCACGTCACAACTCTAAGATGAGAAGAAAATGGTGAAATGAAGGTAGCAGCTTGGATCTTTAGGTTACTTTTGAAATCCCTATATTTGATTCTCTTCCCAGTTTTCTTTCAAGTTTAGCATGAGAAAAGGAGCCTCCCGTGAGTACTCTTATTACACCGGTGTTATAGCTGCCTTGTGTAACAATAACAATGTAAATGGGTGCATCTGTGAAAAGAAAATCCAGAGTATTTTTGCTTTTCTCTGTATATTTTTTTGGGGAAGAAAGATACTAGTTGGCTTCTCCTTTTGTATATATTTTGATGCCACTCCAGGAGCAAAATGATGATGACTATGATGCATCAAGAAAAAGGGAGCAGTTGGTTTGTAACGATTGTACCAGCTGCAGTTGGAAAGGTAATTCTGGCCTATATTGACTTCGTCTTTGGTTGCCAAACGCAAACAATAAAAGGAGTAAGAATGTACACTATAAACAGTACAATACATGCGTACAATTTTTTCTTCAAAGGAAGAGGAACTAGCTAAAAAAACACACTCCTTCAGGATGAGGAAAAGTGATAGAGAAAATATTCAGGAGATATCGACTCGATAGTTGTACTCCTTTAGATTTATGCATTTGGGAGTTGAAGGCTATTGTGGGCTGTTTTTTATCCATCGAAACGCTTCATACTTTTTTCTCCTCCTTTTGTATGTGTGATAAACCGCGTCAGGAAAGTTTCCAATTTTTTATATACATATATAGTGTTTCCCTCATGTGGAGAGTTTTGAAGGGGGTTTTACCCGAAAAAAGGATATTTTTTTCGAGAGCCAAGGAAGGAAGAGTGTGGAGTATATGGCTTTTTTATTGCTTCAGAAACTCCCCTTTAACTTACTTGGGAAAAAGTCGAAAAGTACTCCATTCTCCGGATTATTACATGAGGATGCATAGAAAAAAGTATATTGTGGATATTCAGCAAGTCAGCAAATTTTCTTGGGCTGGATGCACGTTCTACATGAGGATTGCTGAATAATGACACTCTATAGGTGGGTTGTGTGTATGTAAGTTTATTTTTGAAGCCTGCAAGTGGTTTTTAAAAAATTTGATTTTTTTCCCTTTCCACTACTCCAAACTTACCACTACTACACGACTGTGACAGGTTGTTTAGTTTTCAAAATTTAAGTATAGCCATTATTCATGATCCCCTGTGCGGCCATATGCATATGTAAATCCTTATAAAGAGGCTTTAGAAGATGGAATGTGAGATGATATTGAATTTCGTATGGATTCAGATGGAAGGTTTGTCATTGACGAAGATATTTTCAGGATTACTTGGATGGATCGAAGTTAAGCTGAGAAGTTGAGTATCATCTCTCTCCGATGCGAAATAGTGAAAGAATGTCTCCTGAGAAGGTTTCAGAGATATTGGGAAAGTCTTATCAATGATAATTTTTTTCGGCTTGAAGCAAACTCACATTTTATTATTATACCGTTTACGATACCGGGGAAAGGAAGCAACAGAAAATTCACTCGCTCGTATAATATTTTACGGACATTGTAAAAATAAAAATATCTCGCCTTCTACTCCACAACAACTGGAGATCTATCCGATGATAGTGAGACTGAGCTGTTCATATTTTTCATCAAAAGGATATTTCCAAAAGATCACGCAATTGTTTAACGAACGTGACAACAAAGAAGGTTATGGTGTATTTGGGAAAGGACTTTATTCACTCTTATCAGAAATAAATACTGGGAGAGCTTCACTATCAAAAATCTAGAGTTACGGAATTTGCGTATTTCGTATTTACTAGTAAATATGCGTAATATAAAAGCAAAAGTAATAGTAAAGGTGGTGGTAAAACCTTGTTATTGCATCAGAGGAAAAGAGAGTTTCACGATGTGGGATAGATAAGACGTACACAAGGAGAATATTTGTACGTCTTCTCCCCAACTTTTCTAACTTGATCAAAAACTCCCTATCTCTTGTATTCAGGGAGGTAGTTTGTGGAGGAGAAACTCTGGTAAATGCATTTTGTTCCGGTAGTACATTTCCTTGTCCTAATATATTTTCATTTGCCTCTCATGAGATATCAGTTTACATTATACATGTTGCATCTAGATTGCAGTTTGGAGATTCCCCATATTTATGAGATGAGAAGGAGCAACTGTACGACTGTACCTTTTGGAAATTGCTCGTCCCACGTAGTCTACACGTAGGTACATTTTACAAACAAAACCATAAGGAGATGTTGATGCAATACCATGTTATATATCCTTTAATGGATTCAGTGAATCGACAGCAAAATTTCCCTGACGGCGGGGCTCATGCAAATTTCAACTTTGTTGAGACTAGTGTAATTCCGTGTGAATTTTGGTTTTTCGAGTGAGCGGATATTTACTTAGAAATCCAGATAAATATACAACCACACAAATAATGCTTGTTATTTGTTTAGCGAAATGAAACCAAGTGGGAAGAGGATTCCAACACTAATAAAATATTTTCCTAGATTATTCCAGCTCTGTGGAGAGGAAAACAAGGAAAAAAAAAGTTGCACAAGCCTAAAATTTTCATAACAAGACTAGACAGAAAGTACTTTGTATTATGTTATAAAAACGAGCTTATTTCTTCTCTGGAATATGAATAAATGGAATATTTCCCAACTATAAATAGAGACTGCAGAGACTAGACACAAAAAACACAAGAAAAGTTACTGACTCATTGACTCATTGGATAAAGAAAAAAAGGAAAGAAAAATAAGTAGTTTTAGTGTTGCACTCTCGCACTTTCTACTCAACAATATTATCCGAGAGGGGGTGAAAGCCAGAAAGTTACAAGGGAAGAGTGAATGAAGAAGAATGATATTGATGGTCGCAGTGTCAGCAGATCTTTTCCAGTTATTTTCTTTAGAAGCTCTCTTTTTTTCCTCCTTTTCTGGGTAATGGGATCCATCTTATGATTTGGTGTAAGCAAGAATAATACAAATATCTATCCATCCGATTTGAAAAACAGGGAAGGAGATGAGGGTGCGAAATACCTACGTAGACATTAGATTAGATTTTCTGATGCCTTTCCTCGTCTCCTTAAGCTAACATCGAAGAGACTGCGGAGCGAGCGGTGAGTAAATGGAGAAAATTCTCTCTTTCTTCCCTCCTCCTTCTATTCCCATGACTTTTGGCAGGGAAAATTGTGATGATGTGATGTGATGTAATGGAAAGGAATAGTTGTTGGAAAATGCCATCATCATGATCATCATCGTCATCATCACCCGGTTCCAATGCAATGAGCTAGTGTGCATACTACTCTAGCTTTTTTTTCGGTGCACAAGAGGGAATTCCAGTTGGAGCCTTTTGTAATGGTGATGACGGTGCGACGCGCTAGTGGTATGCTGCAGGATTGCCAACTGAGGCAGTAGAAGTAGCAGTCTGATCCATTATTTATGTTGTTTATCGAGACTCGTTCCTCATTCGTTAATGTGACTCCTATGTCTACAAGCTAAGGAAAATATGTGTAGAGTTTTTTGGGAAAGAAATAATGTAAGGCGGAAAATAAGAAACAAGTTTTCTCTCCTCACAAACTCTCACCCTTGTCTTGAGAAGGACGGACACGATGTGTAAAATATCCAAGTATTGGTGACTCATTCTCGATAAAGAAAAAAGATTGAACAATGTTATAAGAAAGTTTAGAAATCTTTTGGAATCTAGTAAAGTAAGATGTACAAAGAAAATTGCAGTTCAGTCATGATTCTCCTACAGCTGCTTCTCTTTCTTGAGTTGCATGTGATGATGCGAGAGGAAAAATAAATAAGATGACGATGGATGAATGAATTTCCCTTTTCCGAGTGTAACTCAAATACACCTACAAATTGCTCAATTGGTATTGCTGCAGTTGCAGCGCTTTTTTCCATTAGCATTTCCACAAAAAATGGATCCAAAGGGGAAGGAGAAAAGTAGAAACTTTTTTATATGTTGCTTGTACAAACTGCAATATTTGGGAATGAAACCTGCTCAAGAGAGAGAGAGTTCTTCTTCAATTCAATTTTCAAATGCTTTCAATGTCTCATAGATTGAATGAAACATTTTGTCAGATTTGTTAGTAAACCTTAAACTTGAGAGAAAGTAGCTTGTGTAACAAAATACAAACAACTATTGCAATAGTAAAAAAGAAGAAAAAACAGATTTTCTCCTGTCCTTTTTTTAGACCTATTCCTTCCTTTTGGAGTTGGAGATTTACTTTACCAATTTGAAACTTGCCGCTCTTCCTCCTCCCTCCGTATTTTACTAATACATTTTCTTTTATTAAGAAAACAGCGGAGGATGGAAAGTATGCAGTAAAGGCGGCTCTCACATCAATCCATCTGTCGAATTTTATTAGCATTTTACAAGACGAGCTCCCCTTTGTACCTCACAGTGGAGGAGAAAAGGAAGCTGTTTTGTGAGAAACGGAAGCTTTTTCGATTAAAGGAAGCAATACACCAATACTAGTGGAGTAGTTGTCACTAGGAAAAAATTTGAAAGGCATATCACGGCTTGGGGTGTAGAAGGGGAAAATGATGTTTTTACATTGTTCTTGTGTTCCGTCCTTTTCCCATCCGATAAGTGTAAAACCCTGAGGACACGTTAGCATGTATAAACTTGTTTGTAGTAATAACACACAAAAGGTGATTCAATAGTGAAAGAGTACACGCAAAGTATTTATCTGTAGGTATATATCTGTGAAATGAATGTGTTCATCTTGTATAAACGTGGAAAATGTAGACACAACATTGTCGACCTGTCAAGATGGAACCTTACCACATATTTTACTTTTTAGCTCCCTCCTCCCTTGAATCTATCTGGCGTCTGGAAAAGCTTCCCTCTCCCCCTGCACATACCTTTAGGTATCTCATAGAGAGATGTAGTAAAAGTGCGTAAAAATATGTGGAGGAAGAAAATAGTGTGTGGAAGTGGATATACGATGGAAAATAGGATTTCCAGCTCAATTCCTTGATTTGATGGTGACTAAAGAAGAGAAAAGAGAAATAGTGGAGATATAGCTTCTTCTTTTCAAATATACACGTTTCCGTTTTATTTTTACTTCATTTCTCTCCTTTTCCTCCAAATGGAAATCCACCACAGGATGAATAGAAAGGAGAAAAAGCAGTTTGTACCTTTACGTGCATTACGCTAGTGCCCAGCTATTCAAAGTTTATTGGGCAAAAGTAACAGGGAAAACGGCCCAGTCCACCCATTTCGTTTTTCCTCTGGCATTGTTCAGTTTTCATTGCGGTGTGTGTTGTTGAAAGAATGATGATATTGTCACAAGGAGTGGGAAAGGAGGGAGACAGAAATGTGAGCAATTTTGTATTCATTTTTTAGTAAATGGTAAAGCTGGGACATGGATAGAGTTAAAATATATCATATCAGCTACTCAACTCTTGGGAAAGTCCCGATAGTGAAATTTATATATGTTCTTTTAGGTATATTATGTTGTGTAATGGTTGGGCCGCAGTTGTCGCCAGTTTCTTTCGTTTATTGATATCCCGATACTGTGTTTTGAGGTGACATGAAAAATGCAAGAATGCAACTGAGTGGAAAGGGCTGCTGATATGGATTTATAAACACCCTACAGGCCAACACTTTACCAAATGAGTCTACAAACTACATATCACACTATACTGCATTCCAAGTACATGACAAAGTGTCAAGATGTAGTGGAGTGGAACATTTATGACTACTTTTGTTAAAGGGATTGAGAGATTTTCGGCTGGGTAGGGACACGCGAAAGGGTGGGGAAAGGGGAAAGTTGTTTTACACATGCAAGCCGACATTTGAGGTGAAGTTTGCAATATTCCTCGTGTTTCAATTATACGTCTACCATATTCTACTGGAATTGTTGCTAGTTGTTAGTAATTATTGGTAAAAATTGGTTATTTTAAATTTAATGCATTAAAAATCAATTTAGTCAAGTTTTGACCTTGACCATATCCCATTTATTTCCTCAATTAAACTTAACTATACCGCATTTTCAACAATAATTTATCGTATAACCTCCCATCGCATAGTCTTAAATTTCGAATAAATCTCAAAAATTGAAATTACCCCACAAATCCCTTACCACTTTTATCCTACATGAAGAAAAAGAGCTGGAATAAAAATCACCGTAATAATAGTCCCTGCCATCTCATCATCCCCGCTCTCATCAGCAAACTCATTTTTCAACGACAAAATCCCCCTCGACAGCGTATTATTTGCAAGGGATTTCTCTTTTGTTTTCATCTCGTTTCCCCTCTTGAGAAAAAAAAACTTTTCCACTCCTTTTAATTTCTCCCTTGCCTCGCTTCCCCCTCTAATTAGACAAAGGATTGATGAGGAATTTCCCGGGTGCTGAAACATCCAAAACACCAGGGTGTTTCGTGTTACTAGAATTTCCCTTGACGGTAAAATGTGAATACAAGGGCGAAAATGCAATAATGCATAGAAAGCTGACGAAATGAAAGAGAAAAAAGAAAAATGAGCCTTTTACTCCCTATCTCGTTTACCGACAGGTGTACCAAAACTTGGATTGCCGGTACAACACACAGCGTTTTTTGTTCTAATGCCTTTCACAAACACAGCTACAGTGGATTTTATACACCTAGTAATAAATCAAAATTCTTCTATACAAGAAAAACTACAGCCGTATCTACATTTCATACATCATTAGACGGTCTTTCTAGGTAGTATTTTTTGTGTAGTAAAACCCTTGAGTAATTGCCATGTAGCCTGGAGGAGAAAACGGGAAATCCATTTGCACACGTTGAGTGTAGAAAATAATGTAGCCAACTAGTGGAAGCAAAGGTTATTAATGAGCCACTGCAACAATCTATATTGCATCTTTAATGGGAGAAAAACTAGCTTGGAGAAAGGTTGAAGTGGGCCATTTGCATTCAAAAGCGTCCGTTCCCCTTTTCTTGTTTTTTCCCACATATACACAAACATTTTTATTTTCCTTATTTCCTCCAGCAAAAAATGTATAGTTGCCAAAATGGTAGGTAAATTAGAGGCAAAAAGGATCATCAGTGGAGCGAGGAAGGAGTTGATGTAGAAATGAAAATGGAAGGAGTAAGTAGGCGCCTATATTTCTACATCTCAAAATATTCCTTAATGTAATGCGCTTCATCGTTTTGCTCGGATTTTTTTTGTAAGAGTTGAAGCAGTTTTTTTGAGTTCGTAGCTATAAAAAATTACCATCTTTGCAATTTACGTATAAAACTAGAAAAAGGGGAAAAGCCAGAGAGGATTTTTAGAGGAAGTACTCACACCGAGACTTTTATTCGATAAAGTACCAGTAAAACTGGAGTGTCGACATGGAGCCCTTCCGTCATTTAATATAAAAAGTACATGTTATAAGTCTCCATTAAGGATTTAAGGTTTTTCTCTTTCCTGTAACGAAGGAGCAATCTAGCGTTTGGTAATGTACCTCATTTCGTTACTTTCTTCCTCGAAAATGAAATGTTGGTAGTCGCAGCAGCGGCTGGAAGTGGTGGTGGTGTGGTGGCTGAACAAGTAATAAAATCTTTGTAGCTTCCTAATTGTAATTCTAACCAGGTATCTCATCCTCTTTCTCTTTTTTTCCACTTCTCATTCCTCATAAACATCTCCAAATAATTTCGTAAAAATTGTGCTACAATTCCACCCCGCCGCAACCCAAAATATTCGGAAGCATATGTTCTCTCAAAAAATAATATGTAGGATGCGGATGGTGAAATTTTTTTATACTGAAAAGAGAGAGGGAGAGAGGGAAGAAAAAAAGGAGGTGAAAGTGCAAAACTTTTTTTGTGTGCGATTCCAGTTTTTCTCCCCACTTCCTTCTACGCTTCCTTTTTTTCTTTCCTGCTGGCATATTGGATAAAAACAATCCAACTTTTAACCCAACTTTAGTCTCATCTCTGCATTTAAGTACATCACCTTCCTTTTCTCATCTCTATAAAATGAGGAGAAATGGTATCTATGTGCGTGCTCATTGTACCCAGACGAAATACAAAGTTTGAAAGAGAGAAATTCCCCACATTCAGCATTAGCACTCCAGGTAAGTAACCAAGTAAAAAAGGGCACCTTCCCTATTACAATTATAGGCACGTCTTTTTTCTTACCAAGTTAAATGCAACAACACACAATTCGTGGAATAGGTACATATATGTGTTTACTCACGATGCGTAACTTTTTTTTGGATACTTTCCCCATTTTCAAATGCAAGGGGTTCTAGTTCAATAGCAACTTTCACCAGAGATGCGAGGCGAACAAGCTGTTTTCATTCTTGTGATCTAACTAGTGATGAAGAAATTCTGCGTAGCATCTGGCATCTGCTACAACCATCTTGTATACTCGATTTTTTTTCATTTTCTCCCATTCCCACTCTTGTTATCGAGATTCTTTCGCATGCCATCTTGTTTGGTATGAACTTCTCCAGGAATGTGTATTTGTACACATATTTTTCCTTTCAGAATTGGAACACTCTCACGGTGACTAAGGAAGAGAAAGGAGAACTGGAAAAGACAGCTTTTTCATTACTCTGGCTTACTTTCATCTGATGAAAGGATGACATCAAGCAAAAGATTATATCTATCGGTATGAATACGGAGAGTACACTTGGAGGATACTTTTTTGCGTTGAGGACACCACCTAAGGAAATATAGACACCATATAATATCCCTGATGATATCTTCCGTTTTTGGAAGGGGTGCATTGTGCGCTTAAAAGGACAATATTCTTTTAATGTACACATGCCCTTTTTTATACTTGATCCTTTTCTTTTACATTTTATCTGCTCAACCTTCCATTTTCTTTTGGAAGGAAAGAGGAAAATGTGATGAAAGAAAAAAGTCCCATAGACTCTTTCGTCGTCCATTGCGTCGACTTGTCTGTCTTGTACTTGTCCCTTCCGTTGAATGTTTTATTGCTTGATGTCGAATCAGAAATCCACTAGGATCAACGAAACTAATATGTCAGTATCAGTGTCTCTTTTTTCTCTGATATAGATATCGAGTACAGATATGGCGATCCGTATGAGTTTTTTCACTTCCACCATTGTATATTATTGATCGAATGAAAGGATGAGATGGTCGTTGTCGTTATCATGATTGGTAAAAAAATCATTTTTTTGGGGATCGATAGTTTGATGAAATTTTTTGCCACATGTGTTGAATTACTTTTTTCGCTGAAATTCCTCCAAGCACATAATATGTATGCATGGCAAAGGGATAAAAGATCAAGGCTTTGTTGGATTTGCTGGAGGTTGAGGAAATTGAAAAAAAAGAGAAGTATACGTCTTTGTGTGTATAGTGTGAAGATAATATTCTGTCATATATGTGTATGGAGGCATGTAGTCAAACGGATATTTTATACGAGTGATGATGAAAAGGTGACTCTTTTGATATCTGATAAAACATTAAAGAGATGTGAGACGAATGCTAATGATAATGGCAAGTCTGACATGACTTTTTCAAGAATATCAATTCAAAGCGTTCTTTTCTTGGTATCATTCGCCATTATTATGTTTTACAGATATTGATGTCATCAGCGGAAAAAATACATTGAGCTGGCATGAGCAAACCTCATTTTGGTAGGTTTTCACAGAAACATTTTACAGAATTATATTATTTTTAATATAAAATGGGAAAGGCAATATTTAAGATATAATGAAATAATTTGATATCGGTACACCACCCCTTTGTATCTACTTGGAAGGATATCCACTCTATTATAGATAATAAAAGTTATCAGAAAACGAACCGTGCAAGGGTAGAATTTTTTTAAAAAAATGAGTTAAACCAGGTGGGCAAGCATAACCTAAAAAATAAGCAGACATTCAGCTCTGTTACGGTTGAGTTTTATTTTTCATTTCAAAAACACAATTGCATGTCATATGACTGTACGTGTGTGAAGAGCTCATTTCTTTCCCAAAGATCAACGTAAGTGCTACTTTCCACTTTTATCCTTGTAGCCGGCAGTTGTCCAACTACAACATCAATTTTCTCTGAATGAGGGTCTCGTAGACAAAGGAACATAGAGAAAAGGTGATTTTATTCCGGTAGTTATTGTTGTAATGACGGTTGTAGCACACCAATTCATCACAATCTCTTCTCTCTTTTGATAGCTTAAACCGAAATGATGGGTCGGAATTACAGGTTTCATCTCAACAGACGAAATCTTCATCCACCTCTCTCTATTCAGAAAAAACTACCCACACAATTTCCCCCCATTCCAACTTCCTTAACAACACTATATAACGGTGTAAAATTGTGAAATACCTACACTTGTGGATTATTGTGTGTTTTGTTGTTGAGCGAGATGAGAGGATGATGCCACATGAGGGAAAAAAGAAGTGGAAGAAAAGGATAAGGAAATGATTCTCTAAAGAATAAAAGCGGAAGATGATGAGAACAGTGAAGAGGTTGAACACAAGGGCGAACAGCTATTTCGCGATGAATGAAGTTGCTAGCTACTAAAAATAGAGAGGCTTGTGTGAAAAACTCCTTTTTTGGCCGTGTTTTTCTTCATGTCTCAGCATCATCATCTCACTTTCTTTAGTAAATAGAATAAAGAATGATATGAAGTGAAGAGACAGTAAGGGTAGTTTTGTCCGTGTCTCGTCGAGTTGAGTGGCTGCTTCACCTTTATCCTTTTTACTCACCACATTATTCCCGCTTCTTCTCCACCGTTGGAAGTTGGAGAATTATATAGGAAATGGGGAAAGAGAAAGGAAGAGTATTATTTGAGCTAAAGACATCATTCAAAGAATCATCTACTTACACCCTCTACTTTTCCAGACACGACACCACTTTCTCTCAGCTCAATATCTTGTTCACCTTTTATTCATTTCTCACGTAGAGACTGACAGGTTTTCTAGACACAAGGAAGAGTTAAATTCCTTAAGTCGTTGTCGGATACAAGATGACAGACAGATGGATCGAGGATGAGAAAAGGAAATGAACCAAAGGAAGAGAAAGGTTAAAAGAGCCAACGGAGAAAACACCTACCTTCCCAATATATATTGTACCCATTATGTACAGCTATACGTTACACCAGTATAAAAGAAGTGGGCGAGATGATCAACACGAAATGTACTCCCAAAAAAATATCCTCTTGTGAGAAACCCACAAGCCGTAAACTAAAGCTGATCGAATCCAATCCCCATAAAGTTTTTTGTGTGTGTAGGCCAAAAGCAGAGAGCGTGAAATGAAACTCATCAAGAGAGGATATTGGGTCGACGAGGGTATGAATGAATGAAAGACTAACAATTCTTTACAAGCTGAATAGGTAGGATAGCAAAACTCAATGACTCGTTTTCTAAAGAAATAGCCAGGGAAAAAAGGGGAGAAAATACTGAGAATGACCAACAACAGTACAATTATCACTTCCTTTTCCTAAGGGCTTTCCCCCTCATCTATACCCCTCCTCTTGCGGCACTCAAGAGGTTTGCGTATAATGTAGACAAGGCATTTAGCAGTCAGTCTTATATAGTTGGGTTGTGATGATGATGATGATGTGGCTGTGGTGGTAATAATGATGGAAAGTTTATTTCACAATGTTGTCGAATGAATGAGCAGACACTTATAGAGAAACAACGTTATATATACACTGTATAGCTTTTTCTAAGAACCTGTCAGATTTACAAGGGTGTAGTAGGAGAACAGTGGTCATGGTCGTAATAGTTGTTGGAAGAGTAGATATATAATATCCTTTTTCCCTAAAGGATACAAGTGATAGTTATTGTAGTGAGATGGTTAGTAGGAAGGAGGGAGAATGAAAGAAAGGAGAGAGTAAGTGAATGAGAACGAGATGCTGAGAGTTTTGTAACAACCAAGGAGTAAAAGCAACTGTGAGTGAGCAATTCCCTTAACTACACCATATATACAACTGGCAAAAGTCTTATATCGTAAAAAGAAAATTTGGGGGGAGAGATGAAGTCATAATAAAGAGTTGAACACAATGTGTGTGTATATGTGTGTGAAGGAAACTAGCTAAATAGTGTACACCCGTCAATAGAAACTCCTTTGGTTTGGTTGGCTGTTCATGATGATAAATATCTTTTGGGCAAGTATGAGGAGGGTGCATATATACAAGGGTAATAATAACAACATCATAACATTTCATCATAACTTTACCCTTTTCTCTCCACTCAGTTATTTGGCTGACAGGGTTATCCTTGTCGAAACAGAATAGAGCATCTTTCACTTTTCCCCAGGAAAACTTGATTATATCTTTTGGAAGAGATTTGGAAGAGCATGGACTTTCGAGCAAAAGAGGAAGTCAAGAAGGAGTAAACTTTCTTGGGGAAAAAGTTAAAGTTGAGGAGAAGACAGAGTCCATTGGTGTTTTATTGCTTGACTGGATTTTTGTGCGTGTGGGGGGTTGATATGCGTATCATTTTTTTACACCCGTATAATGACCACTTCCAGAGTATTTTTTGTACTCAGATTGTGTCAAGTTTCTGGACTTATCGAAATTAGCGAAATTGAAAGGGCGTTTTTCTCTAAGGCTTGTTGACCTTATCGGGAAAAGCAATTAATCATGATTACACTGTAATGGGAGTGGGTGTAGAGTTAATTTGAAAAAATGGGAGAAACTTATTGGCATAGGCAGTTTGGATACTTTTCTACACATGAAATATTTACTGTAGCTTTTTCCGAATTTGCTTGTATTTTTTTATAGCTTTGCAATATCGATTTTGGAAGCGTTCAGTATTTCAGGAACATTTGACTTGGAACATTCAGGATGCTCTAAGGAATGATGGGATGGTGTGACATGTGCACGGCGAGAAAATAATATCGTGATAAACGAGCAATAATACTCGTCCCGTTTGTCGCTTGCTACTTGTGAGAATTTTCTGTGATCTGAATTTCTGATTAGATACGTTTTTGTCACATGCAGACAACACTACTTCCACTGGCACTCACACATTGTAGCATTTTCACTAGCGCATAAGTATTCATGCAAGAGTGGTCCCGTCCGTTAGTCTATTTTCCCCATAGGAGTTATGATGAAGATGAATTCGAAATGAGACTCTATGTGCACTAGTAGTTCGAAGGAGAAATGCAATTTTGATAGTGAATACCACTCACACGAAATGATACCATCTATGAAGATAAAGCATCACCAAGTGGGACATTACAGTGGAACGTGAGATTTGAGCTGGAAAAATGTCTCCCATTTACAAATTTTCAATTTTCTTCAATCTCCCTTTCCTCGACGGGAAATTGATACTTTGTAAGCATTCAAAATGGTATAAATACCTGTAGAACAAATTCGAAATGGGTTTCGTAACGTTCTCAAACATTAAAGGTTTCCCTCATAACGACATCCGAGAAATCACCTTCCAATATTACTTTCATTTCCATCAAGAATCCCACAAAATATGAATCTCCACAATATTATTATTCCACCCTGTTCAATTTCCTTCCAACGACAAATCCTTTGTTCCCACCTTCTACAACAAATTTCCATATTTTGCTTGAAATATCACACTCGTAATCACATCTCCTGCTTAAATGACTTCCAATTAACTGGGACGGATCATATTTCAAAGATATTAGAGAAACACGACTTTTCCACTTTCATTATGAAATCTAGTCAATCTACTTATATACAAAGTTGACGATATAACACTCCGCACCAGTTTTCTCTTCTATTAATAAAATTCACAGAAAATATCCCCAACTTGAGAGAGAAACAAGGGAACCAATAGAAAGCCAAGATGGAGTTTACGATAACGCCCATAATATACAAATTTTCCTTTGACAAAGCTCCCTCGTTTGTTTATCGACAGTGACAACGAGACACATGCACATGTGTAATAATACTTCTTACCACATCTAGCAAAGCATTGTTCTCTCTCAGACGGAATTAAAGTCGACTTTGTTTCAAAGACCTATCATTTGATACCAGAGTTGTAAAAGAGAATAGGATATTTGTGAAGTTTTCCTTGACAAAGACGATCATTACGTTAAATACACAGTAGCTGTTTCATCGCATCAACTATTTCTCTATACCCGTTTCTCTCTCTAAATAATACAAGCCTAGGGTGAGTGTTTGTCGCGGGACGTTTATTTATACCTAATCATGGAGCCAGCATGGGGTATATTAATTGAGTGGGAGAGAGAGAGAGGGAAGAAGTAGAGGAATAAGTGAATGTCTCTTGTATTAAGCTCTAAAATGAATTCAAAGATTTTGTTGGATGGATCTGTGACAAGGATGACTGCACTGATGGGATGACATATATGAAAGTTTGCCTATGGGAAACACTGCTTTCTCTATACTTTCCAAGCAGTCATTTACTTTTTCGAGGTTTTCATGATGTGGAGATAGACTGCATAGTTAAATATGCTCCCAGTCGTGTACTCTACTTCCATTACATTGCGCTCGGTTTTTTTCCATCGTTTTTCTCTCTCTCTCTCTCCCTTTTTGATATTCACTCTTTTCCCTGTTTCTCTTCATCCCATGAAATAACTGTCGCAGAGCGTTCTCTCTTTAATTTGTCTGTTAAACAGGGCAAACACAAAATGGCAGTCAAAGCCAAAAACGACGATGCTGCTGAGCAATTTATTGAGGGAATAAAAAGTTTTACATTCACTTCTTCCTCTCTAATATTGACGTTTGTTTGGAGCCGCAAGGCAATCAAATTTTGGTCGTACTTTTCCAGAGCATTGTGAGGGTTACACAGTGTGACGCTGGGTTTGGGTTGTTCATGTCTCCTCTCTGAAAAGTCCCTTTTGAAGTTTACAATCCAATTGATGATAGGCTGGGTTGTGAATCCTGAGTGACTTCATGAAATGTGAATACTTAAATGGGTTACAGGCTTTTCAGCTTTGTTGAAGTTATAACGAGTGGTGAAACTGAGAGACGTTAAAAGGGCACATTTTGGGTTCCAGGGTGGGTAACGTTTTTAAGGTCGTGTAGACATTATTTTAATGGAATTCCAAACAGTATGGTTTGTACTAAATGGAGATACTTGAATATATCATAACTGACGGATGCAATAATAGCTAATGCAAATGAGTAAAATCGTGTTAAAATAGAGAGACCAGTACTTTCTAATACGTTATTCCACAATTTCCTATCCTTCTCAAAATTGTGTACGCTTTAGCTGTGTTACATCAGCTATTGACATCAAAGTGAAGAAAATATTAAATACACACATACCGAAAAGAAAATATTTAATTTAATGCATTTCCTTATTTAAGCTACACTAACACAGTTGCACGACTAACGCTAAAGACAACTATCTATATAAATGTCACTGCTTTTCCAAATAGCCATCCAACCTCATTATCTCAGCAAAGAATTTCGATATGCACCTGATACTCCTAGTTCCTAGAGAATGATAACCATGTACCAAAAAAGCTATACATATCTTTGCCCTTCTTGATAAAATAAAAATGTATTGAGAAAGCAACAAATAGCTCATTATTGGCAAACAACGTTGTCAGAAGGACTCCACTTCGTTAGCTCTTTTTTCCTCATCATCAGCTTCATTTTTGGCAAGCATATACATTCTACACCCAACCGGGTAAATTGAGCTATTTACAACGCTCCATTCGTGACTTGATGTTCTATAAAAGATTCCTCCCAATTTAAGCTGACATCAGGGACAAGCCTCACTTTCACTCTGTTCCCATAAGGAGTCTCATTTTTGACAAAAAACCAAACCATGAAACTCACGAATCCATGTAAAGAACTCTTTTCCCAATAAGTGTACACGAAGCAGAAAAAGTGACATGGTCACGTTAATGTTTTTTCAGTACTTTGGTGTTTTCTCCTTTTCTTTGCATACTACCTATATATCCCAAATTTTCCAGTGAAACCCTCCGTAAAACAAGCATTGGAGTCACGGACAGTAGATTTTTATCTTGAGAAGGTCTAACAAAGTATAAAATAGGGTAAACATTCTTTGCATACTACCTATATATCCCAAATTTTCCAGTGAAACCCTCCGTAAAACAAGCATTGGAGTCACGGACAGTAGATTTTTATCTTGAGAAGGTCTAACAAAGTATAAAATTGGGTAAACTATGTTATGCATTACGGAAAGAAGAAAACACAACAACATGCCTTATATATAGTTATATATAACTTCGGAACTTCCCTTCACAAATTTTTCGAGCATGGTATGCTGAACATGAGAGAACTGAAAACGGTACAGATTATGAAAGACTTGTCGTAAAAGCTTTTAAAAATTCTCTCTTCCTACTTTCAAGGCTATGTTTTTTTCTTCCTAATCTAATACATACGTTTATGTACATATAATGGACTTCTTAGGAAAGTCTAATGAAATTCTAGTAAAGCGGACTTTCACTGTAACTGCCATAAAGAGAGGGAGAGAGAGAGGGCTTGCACTCTGAGATTAAATAGGGTTTAAGTAGAGGAAGATGGGAAAATGTATGGAAAAAAACAAGGACATCATGAAATGCAACAGAGCGAGTGAGTCAACTGTTATGTCAGTTCTAAAGGGAGATTAGACTTGACAAAGTTTGTCTGTTAAGAAGGATAAGTAAGTTTTTGCCAAGGAAAATTATCAGATGCGCCATGGCCCTGGCAGTTTTTCCCTTTTTCACGTCCTCCTCTTCCTTATGTTAAAAAGGGAGAAAAAAACTGGGCTAAAATGGACTTTGCCATTATGAGGATTTTCAACTGGATTACTTTTAACATGACATGGAGGAGTAAAGCAGTCTCCATGCTGAGATGGTGGTAGTGGAGGAAAACGTAGTTGCTTTTGACATCAAAGCTTCACTCACGACTCCTTCCTTTAGTTTTAACGATAATGAGGCTGGACATAATGAATCCGAGATCATGTGTAGAACAAAGTCGTGGAATATTACGGTTAGATCAACTCTCCCGTAATTACCCGTTTCACTCTAATGTAATATAATAGAGAATGAAGGAAGGAGAAGAAGAAAAAAACTCTGGTAAACAGTTTGCTTATTATCTTTTCTTTAAACAGAAAACTGTAAGCTTCTTCCTTGTTTGTGTTTTCTTTATTTCTCATTAACTGCTTATGTACATGGCAAACACATTAACGCTATATTGCGTTTTTCGGGAAGCATTAAAGTTTCCAAAATGAGCTTCTATACATGAATATATTAAGGTAGAACCTTTTCCCTGCTTACGATAGGTAGTAATTTGCATAAAATTGTAGTTTTTTAAACAAGGCTTTTCCAACTTTAGCGCTAGAATATTCTTTTAGCATAATTGCTCAAAAATGGTAAGCAAAGGAGTGTTTTGGACTTTGGGAACAATTTAGAAGCTTAAAAACTATATGCAAATTTAGAAAATTTAAGCTACCTCAACATATTGTTCCTTCCAGGTTGAAAGGGGCGTATTGTTATTAAAGTTTGTTTGTAAACATNCAAAGGAGTGTTTTGGACTTTGGGAACAATTTAGAAGCTTAAAAACTATATGCAAATTTAGAAAATTTAAGCTACCTCAACATATTGTTCCTTCCAGGTTGAAAGGGGCGTATTGTTATTAAAGTTTGTTTGTAAACATAATACTATATATTTCAGTTGAGTTCGAACATCGAACGAAATATTAAGGCTAACTTTGCAGTTCATAAAAATTAGCTTTGTTTATGCGCCAGCCATTGTTTTCAAACATATTTAACAAAGACATTTGGTACAGTAGATGTAAGTTTCTGGATTTATCGAATTATGTGAAATAATATAGCATATAGAATCATCAGTTTTATGTAAATTTTCTTTAAGGTATTTAAATATTTATTCAGCTGCAATCTTCTTTTGTTAAATTAAAACTATTCTTGGCTTAAAAAGTTCGTAAAATGAGGTTCTTACGAAAACGCTACAAATGCAATGCATATTCCCGATTCACCTCTAACCCCACTACATCCTCATTTTACATACACAACCACCATCTTCCTCTCACCAGGAGGGGCGTAATTTGTGCAATAATTACGCTAAAAGAAATCCATCTACATTATTCTTCACCCAAGGTTTCCTCATCGAAGCCGGCATGCCAGAGCTTTTAAAAGGCTTTACATAAAATATTTATTCAGCTGCAATCTTCTTTTGTTAAATTAAAACTATTCTTGGCTTAAAAAGTTCGTAAAATGAGGTTCTTACGAAAACGCTACAAATGCAATGTATATTCCCGATTCACCTCTAACCTCACTACAGCCTCATTTTACATACACACAACCACCATCTTCCTCTCACCAGGAGGGGCATAATTTGTGCAATAATTACGCTACAAGAAATCCATCTACATTATTCTTCACCCAAGGTTTCCTCATCGAAGCCGGCATGCCAGAGCTTTTAAAAGGCTTTACATTATTAGGCGACATGGTTGGTAGAAATTTTACAAAGGACATAACGGGATCCCCGGAACTAATAGCCAATTAAAGTACATATAAATCCGACTAGTTCCGGACACGGTATAAAGACTGTGAGTGAATGAATGAGTCACTATGAAAGTTATTGTATACACAAGACTTTAATACCCCACCATCATCATCACCACGACCCCTCATAGTGTCGCATCCCCATGTAGCCTAGCAGGGAAACGTTTAATTAGGCCAGCTTTTAGAGAACTACAGTGTAGGCTAATGCGTCCGACGTAAGTACCAAAGTAGAAAGCAATATTGCTCAAGATGAAGGTTCATAAATTATGGAATTTCATTGCGAAAACCGAGAAAAAGCAGGGGAGCGTCTTTCAGTCTCTTCTCCTACGACCACACGGAGGTATCATCATCATCACCATCTTTAACGCCATCATCCTCTCTGACTTTTTCTCCTAGAGCTTTCAGCCTAATCACCATACCCGGGAATTATTGCTTCAAGAACACAACCACCTACAAATAATTTGAGAGGAGTAATAAGCAAAAAAGCATATATTTTTCGGCCATCTTGAATGTCAGCGAAAGGATGTATTAACTAATATGCATAACGCTTTGTCCTCCACGTCCTCCTAATACCATTCCCGTCTTTCTTCTTAATAAGTAAAAAAAATGCCGACCAAAGAGAAACCAAAAACTCTCCATCTTCCATTATTCACACCATCATGATCACTCTGATCCTTCATATGGTAGTTGTACTCTTTTAGCTTGTGAGTGTGTGGAGAGGGTAATAAATAACCTAAGCTCAAAGGACCCATGCATTATGACATCATTCATTTCATTTACCATTTTACATCCCTTCCCTGTCTTGCTCTTTCTCGCTTGCCCTCTTTATGTGCATTAAACATGTAATGAATTTGTGAGTGTATAGCTCACTCACTCACACAGCAAAAGAGAGTTCGTGACTTTCGATTCTTTTCCTACTTTTTCCTCATTTTCTTCCTTGCCTCCTTTGCTCCCAAACTTGCTCTTTTTCATTGAGAGAAACAACTTTTTTCCTCTCTGGCAGTCGTACATTTGTAGAATTGCGTTGGGTGAAGAGAGTAAACAAGATATAGTTGAAATGGCAATTTAGCAAGTTACGCAAAAAAATACTGAGAATACCTACATATCGACTTTTTTATTTATTGTTGAGTGCGTAGGCATCTTCCAGACAATTATAGTGATGGAGAAAAAAGACAACTTTGCTAGCGCTGTGATTGCTCTTTTTTCACTTTGCAGCATAGGATTCCACTCTAGTGTGCAATATTAGGTAGAAAAAACTTTGTTTTATTTCCTTATTCCCCTCATTCTTTCCAGGAATGTATGACAGAATGAAACTTTTTGATCTATTTCCATCTCTATAATTATTCGAGTTTGTGTGTAGAAAAACTTTGGAAAGTTGCTTCATCCCGGATTGCGTCTTTTGTTTTGAGAATTGAAGGATACGATGCTCATAGTTTTTGCTTACTGATCGCAAACTAATTTTCATTTTAATTGATCACAAGTTACACAAGAGTTGAAGGAGTTGTGAGAGGAAAGCGTGACAGAGCGTGCTTGGCTAGCAATAAGACAACTTCTTTTCTCAAGTTTCCCCACAGAACACAGCATAAAGAAGCGAAAATTCAATGCATTAGTGTAGGCACTCGCTGTGTGTCCAATAAGTT
>JAHZNA010001446.1:0-13501 GCA_027743935.1 Sinodicranocentrus sp. ZH6
CCTAACTATAGCACTAGTAGATCCGTCGTTGGATACATAAACCCAAATTCCTTTCACATTAACATGCTCGGCAAAGGCAGTTATTAATGCAGCACGAACAGCTTTCCAATCTCCAATCGTGGGGTCAATATTCGTGACATTTAAATCGAATGAGTCTATCGGTTGCAAGAAAAGAAAAATATTGATTAAACCAAATGGTAATACATAATATGAAGAATCGAATTTAGTTTATAAAATCAAACTTAAGTACCTCCATCAGTCACTCGAAATTTTAAATAGTTTCCAGTATTTCCACTCATTGTTGAGGTAGCTCCTACAAATTGGCTTTCCATTACATTAGAAGAAAGTGAAACTAAGGCAGGGCTTGGCATGAGAATCCCGTTGCTACCAGGTGACGGTCTGTTCAAGGCCTCTAACTGCATATGCTGATTATTTGCAAGTGGTTGACTCATTACACTGTTAGGAATCACGGTAGAATACAACCGAGGAGCTGCGACCATTTCTATTCCTGCTTGTGGAGGTGTCTGACACTCCTGTCGTATATTCATTCCAGTGTCAATTGAGTACAAATTTTGATGAAATGCAAATGAAGGACTGGCAACATTGGCCGACGCGATATTAACTTGAGATGGTTGATATTGAGCCGAATTGTTGAGCTGCGGTTGGACGGAGCCAGAAGGAACGTTATGTGATTTCTGCAATTTGCATAACAATAAACAAATATGTAAGTAAGGACTTTTACTTTGTCCCTAGCTTCAAAAGCAGGCGGATTTATAGATATCGTACCAAGACACTCGGAGACCCATCCCTGCTCGTTTCGTTCGGAGAAGATGAGTTAGATTGAGCGGTGGTGGATGCACCGTGATGATACTGATTCACCTCAACTGTATGACGTGAAACATGACGATAAGAATCCGTTTGCCTTTTCCAAGTTGGCTTCCAACTTGACGCGCTGAATATCCCTTGATTTTTATTGTTTGACTGCATTCCGAAATCTCTGCCGGAAAACTCCTCACGACTGTTGGTTGTCTGACAGTTGTCTGCAAATTCCATCTGAGGGCAACAGATAACACGAATTTTGCTTCCCAGGACGTCTTCTCCGTTCATACGCTTCGATGCCCTAATATAGTAAATAAAAAAAGAGTTAAATTCACAAAACAATACTTGATTAGATTATTCAGCAGCTTCGACGAGGAACAGGAAATTGGTTGAGATAAATATGAAAAAGAAGGGCAATAAATTGTACTTAAATGCGTACCAAATCAAATCCTTTTCAGAAGAAAACCATTGCACTTTAAACCATATGATGTACACATTAAAAAGTATAATAGTGTTTTTATCAATCCCATATACTTAGCAAAATTAGCAAACAACCCAATAGAAAATATGTAGTGTAAATTCGACGATAAGTTTTTATCAACACCGGTAAACGTATTAATTTAAGAGTTGAACTAAAGCTGCTAGTTCCACCGAAAACAGGCAAACGACTGAAGAGATAAGCTAACAAAACAGTGTTATCGAGTAAAATGAACGAAGAAAATGCATATAGACGCGATTGCTGAAAAATCTCATGCAAATTGCTGTGGCTCGTATCATCATATTACGTGCATAGTAATCCCCTGTAGTACCTCACACTTTATTCATAACGAACCCAGTCATCATATCATAGGTCGACGATTGATGATGAGTGAAACAATTTGTTGATGATACAAAAATTATATAGAAGAATGGGATACGGAAATAATAGTCAAATTGATTTTGCTCTGTCCGTTAGACTCATATAGGCATCTCGTTTTTTCCACTAGTGATTGGGATTTCAAGTACATCTTTTCAGTTTGTAAAACTCATAACTGATTGTAAACTGCGTTGAACCACATTCCAACCATATGTAAACAAGGGATTATTCTTGTTTCTTACATAATTTGAATATATTCTCCTGCTGGAATTCTTGCAAATAAGGTTGAAGGTTGAACGCACAAGATTTCTTATAAGGTATCAACAGAAAGCAACCAAACAAAATAAAAATAAATTACCTTAAAGCTGCTTCATAGTTCGGAAATCTTATCAGCGCCCATTGTCCTCGAATAGATAAAACCTTCCCACCACAGTTTTCACTCAGTTTTCGTAAACGATTGCGAATTAGATTCTGTGCTTTGAAGCTATTGCACGAAGGCAATTCTGTGACCAGCACATCTACTCGACAAAGTCCGCCTTTTAGAGGAACTAAATATAAATAAATACGCATTCAAAATTATACATCTTTGCCCTTTAAAACATGCAAATAGACAAATGCATTCATATTTACTTGATAGATTTGAAGTTTCTGTGTAGTCTTTGTAGCCTGAACGAAAAGGCAAGTCAGCAAGAACTGAGTGAAACTGATGTTGTTCATGTGCACAAAGTAAAAGAGCGTCCGGTGCATACTTATTATGAAGTAAAATCACATACAATCGTTTCCTATAAATCATAAAAATTACAGTTGTAAACAGTAAACTATAGAACTTTATGTCTAACAAGTGTAGATTCACAGTAACTAATTTCCATTTTTAGTACCTGTAACGCAAGTCCGAAAGATCAGTTGCAAAATTAATATCTCCTGAGATCAGTACTACGGTAGCTGGGTGGTTCCAAGATGAATTCAGTGGATTTGAACAGCTTATGTCAGCAAAGCGTCGCATCGCTTGACGTAGTTTGTCATCTGCAGCATTTTTGGAGTTCCCAGCAACATGAACAACCGAAACTTGAGCATCATTCAATTCCTGTATTACAGTAGGTGCTTCTTTTCTAATATCACATACGCACACAAATTCCGCTTCCAAGTGACCTACAAAGAATCGTTCACGTATTCTTTGGACAGCAACTAGCGCAGACCGTCCTTTAGGGACCTAAACATTTATTACAATGAGAATGTATATTACAAATATTACAATCTGGCTTTTCGTCCCCTGTGCTGCAAATATACTGCACAAATATAATACATTTATTATAAATAAAACGTACCGAGCAGTTTTCAATGTCCCAAAATACACCTATTGGTGGCAGATTTTTTCCACTTGTGAACGGTAAATCTACATTTCCTGCACATGACAACTTATCTGGAGTATTGGAGATAGTAGGACAACTATTGGAAGCTTCACGTGTATCTATTAGACAATGCTGCCTCACAGGAGATGAAACACTAGCAAAACCAGAACCTCTTCTTTCTGCTTTTGTACTGTTTAGACAAGGTTTAAAGAACGACGGACTAGCAAAACTAAAGTAAGGCTCCAATATATTATCATTATTTGCCGACGAAAGCAAGCTCGATGTGGCAAATGCATTTTTGTACACAGATGTGGGAAAAAACGTTGGATCCATAGGAAGAGGAAGGTCCCAAGGTAATTCATCTTCTCGTTGCTCCGCAGTTTTTTCAGCTGTTAATTTCAACAATAAGAATCTTTTTCAATTTTTGCATTACTGATTGATCAAGTGATCATTGAATCGATTGATCATTGTCGATGCGAAACAATATTTTAACTTGTATACCTGCTTTCGTCCGACGTTTCTTTTTTGTGCTGCTCGATGCTTTCTTCATTTCCATCGCGTAATTTTTAAGAAAAAGTGTCTTTTTTGGAAACTTATTATGTTTATTGCTATCCAGACCCTTTAAATGACAAGAAAAATTAACCTCATTAATTCACGACTCACGTCCTTATTGTAACTTAACTATTAATTATTAAAGAGCAGATGCAATTCATAAAAAGAAATAATACACTCATGACTCTTTCTAACTCACGACAAGTGAATGAGCTAACAAGCTGACTTTGCTTATTCCAAAAATAACATGCATGATGTTTCTTTGTACATAAAGTCACTAAGAAATCAACTCGATAATCACACAGAAACAAACCCTTATTGCTATTACAATTCTTAGACATTTTTGGGCGTAAGTACTTATATCGCGAGCACATGGTAAATATGGTGATGTGTAACGCGTTAACACATCATGTCACATGTGTTCAATCAAACAATCGCAAAAATATCAAAAGCTATCATCTCCATCCCTGCATCTTAATGATGTTTTTGTCAGTCTTACCTGTTGTAAGTGTACTCCAAGTTTGGCTAACCAATGCCAATCGTGAATGCATCTATAGAAATCGTTTATGTACTAACTTGACAACTAAAGACAAACGAACTTACGAGTAGTTCCAGTTGACTGTGGTTGATTGCATTTTTCTCAGATTTCTAAATTTTCTTGGTAACCTTCCGGTGTTTCAATGTAATCGTGGATCCCATTCAACATGTTCCTTTAAATTACAAATCTTCCCTGATTGGAATTGGAGCATCCACGGTCAACAGTCTCGTTGTTGGCTGATTTGTGCTTTAAGGGATGATCAAATTGTGTGGTTAGTTGAAGTTAGAGAACCTTTCAAACCGCCGTCTTAAGTCACAACTCACAACTAACCCTAGAAAACGACAAGACATATTTTCGTTCCATAATGAGAAGTACGAGTACCGAGTACCGATTACACGACATACATGCTAAGATTACGATTTATTATACAAAGTAAAATGCAAATTACATTTACCCGAAACATTTCAGAGGGTTCTTCACCCATTTATCATTTCCAATTTGACCAGCCCATTACTCACAATCAACAGTCGAGAGTGGAGAATTGCGAAAGGAAACGAAAGTATTTCATAATTATTTCAAAACCAAACAATCAGATTTGGTTTGACTTGACATATAGACCACCCATTATGTCATCTGGAACGGATGGACATTTTACATTGAAAGAACTCACACCACTGATCACACCACCTGAGTTACATATAACTGAAACATGGATATAAATACGAACGACTATAACGATTTTTTTGAGATGGAAGACTCATGTTTGATTAAATCAAACAAGAACAACACGCTAAAAGCGTGCAATACTTTTCTCCAGAAATAGTAAAGGAAAAATAGTTACAGTACAGTGAAAATGTATAAATTACGAAATCTCTGAAAAGTACCATGAAATGGAAAAATGTCTTGTAATTTAATTTTTGTCATACATGTACATTTTCATTTAAGTGCACTGACTTGGTACAAAACAAAACCAAAATATTGTTTTCCTCAAACCAATACAATGTTGATTTTCCCTCACGTGTTGGTGGTGTTATTTACGCAATATCTATAAATGTGTGTATCTCTACCTACATCTCTATCTACTTGCAACTATACAAATGTGTTTGTTGTATGTGTTCCTTCGCATGTAATGCCTTATGTATATTTTAAAATGTACTTTGCTCGTGTCGTATCATTTTATTCGTTTTTTCAAGAAAATGAACAATCATAAAATGTTTCGGAATCTGGATAGAACAAGTTAAAAATCTGTGTTAGTTATAAACTTTGCATCTTTTATGGCTACACGAAAGATGTTTTGGAATTTCCACAAAAACATAGTTTATAGTGGCTGTGCTGTAATTTGATTGAGGTAATTTGTAATGTACTTAACATTAATGGAAACATAAGTTTGACCGATCGAGCTTTTACAGAATCAAAGTCACGTTCCTGATGAACCTGCTTAATTCCAAAAAAAAACAAAAAAATCTTGCAAAGTGCAACTGAGAGTTTCATTTTGTCAATCAATTTTTGCTGCATCCAATTCNCATTTTGTCAATCAATTTTTGCTGCATCCAATTCTTCCTTGTACTCCTTGTCTTTAGCATTTGGCTATTATTTCCCTGAGAAATATTTCCTAATTTAGCAATTTATTAACAATACACTATTAATCATAAATTGTACTTTTCTTTGGAACTTCTTCGGGATCATTCAATGAAGTCAGATATAATGAGAAGTGCATAAAATAAAGACTGATTGGGGCAAAGCGAGTCATTAGAATCATAACATAGCTAAAAAGGGATTGATAAGAGGAGAACCTCTTGAAAGAAAATGGACAAAACGTTAACATTACTTTAACCATATCTTTTCCATTGATGCAGGTGTACGGTTTCAATATGATTCGTCAATCAGAGCATACTGACTTTGTATGAACATTTTCATCCAATTATCATGTCTGCTAAAGTCTGCTTCTCTGCATGTCGGCTAAGAACTCAAAAAGTCACAAAGACTAAAACACACACGACAAGTGTATCTCTCTCACAGCAAAAGCATCTCTATTTCTTTTCCCTATTGAATATCCCATTGAAAAAATGCGTTTAAAAAACACATTACTACAGAAAATACACATAAAACGATATTTCTTGTGTACTCTACACACAAGCATATGTATTGGCTTGATTTAGCCACGTCGACATAAGAAACTCATACTACACTTCTCATGTTCTCTCTACTTATATAGGGAACTATTGAATGAAATAATTTGACATTTCGCTATTAATTCCAATCAACATCACAAGCCCATTATAATTTTTTGGCTTTAACGGTGTGTCAACTAGTTAGTTGTTTGGAAGTAAATCTAACGTGTAGAACAAAGCTCAATTTATTGTTGAATCGAATCACCTGTTAGTTTTCATTTCATAAGGATGGTCAGCTGTTAGGTATTTGCGGATTTGGTCAATATATTTTCTTCTTTTTGCTTTTTAGTTTACCAAAAAAAAATTGTGACAAATTCTTATAACAACTTTTATTGGAAATGACATTTGTGTTTGGATATTGTCGATCGTCATATATTTATCTTTCCTAGTTTAATTGAATTCAACAAATAGAAAGTTATCGTAATTTTGTTGTGTAGTTTTGATTTAAGTTGGCCGGCATAAGGCACGATACTTTGTTTACAATTGGTTTATGTCTGCAATACGATTTTACACAGTTTTATTTATTAATGTTTTGTTTAGATTAATTAAAAGAAAAACCTGAATGACAGTTGGAGTAGGAAGAATAGAATGCCTTAGGTTGGGAATTAAACAAACAACAAATGCGTGGCTGAGATATCCGTATCGGTGTCTGAAGTGATTAAATGTGCTTGTGCATTTGAACTTAATTGCAATCAAAAGTCAACAGTTTCTTTCTGTGAATGGTGAGTGATATATGTATGATGAATTGCTGTAAATAATGGTAATTTTAACCTAAGGCGTTTATTATTGTCAGTTATTGGTTGTCCAATGTTGACTTCAAAAATATTTCAACGTATTATGCCAGCTATATTCATATTTCTACATATCGTGAAGTAGACAACACGCGATTCCAAACAACGTATGTATTTGTACATTTAGTAATTTAAGGACGCTATTAATAATTGTACATTATTATTTCCAGCGAAATCAGTAAACCTGTTGGTTGACTTTATACGTTATACGTTGGTTTATATACGTTAACTGCCGGTGAGGGTGAGATCAATGATTTTTTCCTCTTCCATCTTCTAATTCTTGTATATAAATTATTGGGCTTGTCACTAATGAACTACTGTGTTTATTAATATAGCAGTTTATAAAAATACATCATCTCTACTCTGTACTAAAAACAATCATGAAGTTAAAGGAAATTGATAGAACAGCTAATGTAGCCTGGTCGCCGGCGACGCTTGATAATATTTATTTGGCGGCAGGTACTGCGGCGCAGCAACTGGACAGTAGTTTTAGTACGAATGCTGCTTTAGAGTTATACCAGTTAAATGTTAACGAACCCGGATTAGATGTTCCTGTGAAAGCAAGTTATACCTGTGAAAATCGGTAGGTGGATTATCAATTTGTCTTAAGGGACTTGTATAGTTTAAGGAATGTTTGATTGACTTGTATAAAAAATATCTGTCAAATTTTTGAAACATAGATTTCATAAATTGGCTTGGGGAAGCCACGGGGTCGGCGGTGATAAAAATGAATACCCTGCTGGGATCATTGTTGGAGGCTGTGATGGAGGTGTCATGCAAGTTTTTAATGCTTATAAAATATTTCAAAATGAAGACCCCATTATAATGACCAAAACAAAGCACGCTGGCCCTGTGAGAGCTCTCGACTTCAACAACTTCAGGGTAAATTTGCTTTTATTTATAATTGAACTTTGCACCACACGTAAAATGTCAAACATGTAGTTCCTTTGCATTGACTATCTGTTAATTTAATATTTAATGGTTATGCTGTCTAAAAATTTCTAGTCGAATTTGATTGCATCTGGTGCATCCGAGTCCGAAATATTTATATGGGATCTTAACAACCCAAAAGTGCCAATGAGTCCCGGTGCCAAAATACAACCTGCTGATGATGTTACGGATTTGGAATGGAATAAGCAAGGTAAAACAAAAACCTAGGAGCTATTAATTTACGCTGTGGCTGCAAAAATTACCAAGGCTGTTCAATTATAATGTGCGTTTATTAATCTTTTATACTAGTGGAGCATATTCTTGCGAGCACTTTTCCTGCGCGATGCGTCGTATGGGATTTGAGAAAGAATGAGCCTGTTATAAAAGTTTCAGATAGTACATCAAGGGTAAATATTTAAAATAGAAAATGGCAAACCCCAAAAGCCATGGGTTCATTTGTTTTTGTATTAAATTAAGTGATGCAAATTTCATAAAATTTAATTTTTACGATTAGATTCGATACAAATCAGTACTAATTACACTCATGCGGTAATATTTTTATTTATTGCACCTCATGTTTCTCCAAACGTTACATATCTGAACATATATAAAATATCTGAACAATTTTTTAGGGATATGAGATGGTTCTAGACATTCCAACTTCATCCCAGTGGAGTTTTGACGTTAGTTTTTGTCCAAAAAATCCTATTGTCATTTCATCATGCACTTATGATGGGAGGATTAGCATTTATGGACTTTCGGGTGGAGCTCAGCTTCCTGTAACATCGTCCAAACTTGCTGACAGCTTTCCCGGAATGGATATGTCTATGCAGCATGCTCCTTTACCAGCTCAACCCACGACATCACAACAACTACGTGATCCACCAAAATGGCTTAAACGTCCAGCTGGCGCTAGCTTTGCAGTAAGTTTTTGAATTGGAACTATTAAGAAAATGAATGAAAGAGAGAGAAAATAACTTGTGCAACCTTTAATTGTTTTATGTTAGTTTGGAGGACGGCTAGTATCATTTAAAAACGTTAAAATACCAGCTACACAACCTGGCCAACCAGATAAAATTTCAGGAATAATAAATATCTCGCAAATTATTACTTTGCCGTCGTTCATTGAAAGGTCCAAAAAGCTTGAAGAAGCTTTGCAAGCCGGAACATTGGAATACTATTGTGCGGAAAAGGTTGGGAAAGGAACATCTTACTATACTGTATTTTATATTGTACCAGATATTACTCATTCTTAAGCACCAAAATTTACCTATTTTCCTCGTCCATAGGCTAGAGTAGCACCTGACAGCAAGGAATCTGGAATTTGGGAGTTTCTACAAGCAAGCTTTTCTCAAAACCCGCGACAGTCGTTCATATCACTTCTTGGATTCAACACCTCAGAAATGATTTCCAAGGTTTAATATATTTCAATTTAAAAAACTGAATATTTCAATTTATATTAATGAGCTAAAGCAAAGATGAAAGAGACACACGACCCTTGTTTACCCATCGAGTGAACTACGAACTTTTTGTATGCATTCCTAGTTGCAAGATGTGGTGCAAGTTCAAGCTAATGATTTAGACAGATTAGCCAGCGATTTTGATACATTGGGACGTTCAGATCTAGCGGTAAATAGCCAAATCCTTACGAAATCCTGTGTGCCGTACTTGAGCAAATGGCAAATATTTTTAATTTTGATTTTCTTTCAAGATCGGAGATGGTAGTGTCATCCCTGACGTTTACCAAAATGGGGTCGGTGGAGCTAATGACGATGATCAAATTCCTAATTTTTCGGTTCCGACAGATGATTGTAATTCCATACTACTCTACTCTACTGCAACTATTGGCTATTATAGTTCATTTGTTGTCAATAAACCATATTGTTCATTTTCAGCTATTGACGGAAGAATTAATCAAGCAATTTTATGCGGCAATATCGATGTAGCTGTTTACTTGTGCCTTGAAAATGAAAGATGGGCTGATGCATTACTTTTGGCTGCAAAGGGAAGTCCTGATTTAATGAATAAAGCTCAAGCAAAATATTTTCAGGTAAAATTCGCAGTAAATAAAATTAAGCCTGTATGACATAATGGTAATGTTGCAGGCTTTGCTAATGCTATTTATTTATTTAAAATTGCAGAAGAGCAAGGGAAAATCTGCAAACATGATTCGTGCTGTTGTAAGACACGATATTAGCAATCTTGTAAGTAACTGCGAGCTTCAAAGTTGGAAACAGGTTCTAGCAACCGCGTTGACATATGCTGATGAAACGGAATTTCAAGCTGTGGCTGGTATAATCAAATTTCCTAACAGTATTCAAAACAACAATTTATTCTAGAGCCAAGTGTCGCTTTTTAGCATCACATAAATTAATTTCAAAATTGATAATTCTTCGTTCCAGAAATTTTGGGACGGCGACTCTTAGATAGCAAAATCGACAATCTTGTACATGGTGCCTTGTTGTGCTTTATTTGCTCCGGCAGTTTGAATCAGTTAGTGGATGCCTGGGTAGGAAGCTCTGGTAAAGGATCTACTCCTGACGAGCTACAAGTAATCAATTATTTTGGAATTTTATTTTATTTTGTTAAAAAAAATGTTTATTAATTAATTTTTACGATTGTTTTAGGATTTGGTGGAGCAGGTTATGATACTAAAGAAAGCCGCACAAATGTGGGGCAGAGATACTAATATTGCAGGTGGTTCTTTGGCTGGAAAAATGGTTGAATACGCTAGTATACTAGCCTCTCAGGGCTGTTTAGAAACGGCTTTAAATTACCTTAAGGATTCTAATGATCCTTCAATTATAACGCTTAAAGAAAGGTTACAGTTGTCATTGGGTTACGCCAGACCGACTAGGTCTCAAATTGCACCTCGAAGTAGACAATCATCTGAGTCGTCAACCTCTGGCCTGCGATCAATTCACAAAAGGCCTTCGCATCCCGCAGCTCTCATTAAACGTGGGTCCGACATGTATCAACCAACTGATTTTAGTAACCTTATTGGACCAGCACATCCTCCTTCTACCACATTCAGCTCTTCTGGTGCATACAATCCCGGATATGGTGCTCCGTCACAGTATAGTCCAGCACAAGCAGTTGCAGCGACACCCGGCCTTTTAACCTATGCATCATCGAATGCAGGTTTGCCTCCAAAACCCCAGGGTCCACCTGCACCAGGCACAGCTCCGTCACTATACAATCCTTTGGGTGAGTAAGCAATTCATCAATTCATAAAATTCGTGAAATTGATATTTTTTCTCCTATACTTAACTAGGAGTGGTTTAGTTATTAAACAAGTTTTAGAAATCACACATATTTCATTCAATCAGATGCCGCAGCTGAGATGCTTCCCCAAAAAGCTCACGAGACGTTGCAACGAAAATATTCTGCAGATGCATTGCCTCCTCGTCCTCCAGTTTCAGTTGCAAGTGGATGGAATGATCCTCCTGCAATCATGGCAAAACCTAAGGTACTTGCAAATAGTGAACATTTTTAGTTTCACTGAACATATGTGGAATGTAGTATATATTGAAATGACTTTTAATGCAGATGTCCCAGCTACCCACTCAGCAGCCCATAACACATCCAATATTTGGAACGGCACCTGAATCTGTGCAACCTCAATCTGGTCTTCCTCCGAGGACTGGACTTGGTGGAATGATGCCGGAAATGCAACCTTATGGTTCTGCCATGCCCCCGCCCCCAACTGCCGCAAACCAACCTTATGGCAACGCTTATCCACAGAATGTTGTGAACCAGCCTTACGCTGCATCTGCTTTACCTCCACCTCCAACAGCGGCTAGTAGGCCGTACGGTAGTGCTCCTACTCCACCCCCTTCCACTGGACCGCAGTCATTTAATTCGGCTATGCCACCACCACCAACTGCGGCTGCTAGGCCATATGGTAGTCCATCCCCTTCATTATCAACATCAAATCCACTTACAAATTCATCGTATGGGTCGGGAATGATGCCTTCACCATATGGTGGAAGTACAGCGTCTCAGCAGTATGGTTCTGGAATGCAACCCCCACCGGTTGCATCAACACAGATGTACGGGCCACCTCCACCAACTGCCGCATCCCAGCCTTATGGATTTTCAGCTGCACCTCCTCCTATGACTGCAAACTCAATCATATGGTGGTGGGGCTCCTCCCCCAATGGGATCATCCTCTCTATACAATCCTTCGTCTGCTATTCCTGAAAATCAATCATCTTCCATCGTTCCTCCTCCACCTACTGCTGCAATGCAGCCGTACATGTCTGCTCCGCAAGCTTCCAATTTTATGTAGTTTTGGTCAAAACTTTGAAATGTTTTACTTAACTTATTGTGTTTCCCTGATTCGGTTTGCATTATATAGGTTCCCTGATTTACTCTTGATTGTAGTATAATGAATGCCATTGTGTTAATGAATAAATAAACTAATTATTGTGTGTACTTACTGTGTAATATTACGTGGAAATTGAGTTTGTGGCTTGATTAATCAGTATTATGCGGAATGAACAAATTGTTTTAGGAGAACGATATAGTTACATAATGAGAAAAAGCTTCAGTTCATATAGATATATCCACGTGGTTGTGTAGAGCTACAAGTAGGTAGTTCTATAGTTCATGTCAAAATATCACTTCCTAGTCTACCCCGTCAGTTTGGAACGTACGTACGTCTACAGGACGCGATAAGATACCTAAGAAAGCGAATGAAAATGTGCAAGATATTGTGCATTGGCAAGAAGGGGTTAGGGCTATGTTTTGAGATATATGTATAGCCTATTGTGTATATTACAGTAAACATGTTGCAGAGTGCTCCGGCTCCCAGAGACTGACGAAGCTCTACAGAAATGTTTTTCCCGCGATAGCACATCAATCCAATAGAATATTTTTCTAAATACAATTTTCTCAACTCTTGATGATTAATTGTTCAATTTTAATGCAAATATATTTTTAAAATTAATGATTTCATCTAGTGTAGGAGAATCATTTAAATTGATTATGACATACGAGGTTAATAAATCATACAAAGTAATGTGCCACTATAAAATATTGTGACGGACATTATAAGTACTTACAATCTTCCTGGTAAACCTTTGGTAATGATTCCTTCATATTTGAAGGTTCTAAACGGGGGAGGATGATTCGACACACGCCAACTGACCATGTGCGAGAACTGCATCGAAATGTAGTGTGTCTATCTGACTCCGTTAGGGTCATTACCAGATTTAATTTGTGAACAATGAAACCGTTAACGTTATTTAGTATAGCGAACTTCGTTGGTATTAAATGTGTGAGCATGGGTTAGTGAAAAATCAAATACGCATTGCACATTTTGCCGACTTCTTTTATATAATTCATATATTTTATTCACTGTTTTACATAGCTACAATATTTGTAGGCTATGTGTTACTTCAGCGAAGGGAAATTACAGACTGACTAGAAGTTCAATTAATTAAACAAATAAGGTACATATTCATATATTTATCTATCTATCATATACAACG
>JAHZNA010001447.1:0-23731 GCA_027743935.1 Sinodicranocentrus sp. ZH6
CCCCTAATAGTATTTATCAAAGTAGATCAATCCTACAAGAGACCAGACCAACAGACCTGTAAATATTAATAAATCTAAAACTAACGCATAATTTTTTTCTTCATTCTTTTTACCTGTTCTGATGGTGATGGTGTGTGTCCTGTGGTGTGTCACGGCATTGGATGCATCAGCCTGCCCAAAATATGTTCCTAAAGTTTTTCCCTATCATTTCGGATTTTTTGCCAGTTTTCCTTAGCCATTTATCACTATTTAAAGTTTATTTCAGCCACATTGTTTTTATTACGCTATCTGAAAATTTAATATAAATTGCTAATAAAAACTGGATTGGAAGCTAGGTGCTCAATCGTTATTGTTGTAATTTACAATGTGACTGGCTGACCAGAGTAATTATCAGGTTATGAAGAAAGAGACAAAACAACAAAAAACTTGATGGATATGTGTTACGCTATGTTTACAATGGACGCTGTAACATATATATATCTTTCAGATATTCTTGGGCGTTTTCCTGGTTCGTAGGAGAGGATTGGAGAATGAAAATTAATTATGCTTAATTTTTCTATAATTTGAACTCGATTTGTTTAGCAGCCATTATCGATGGACTAATATACTTATTAACCAGTGGTGGCCTTAATTTATTATGGGATGCAATAAGTTTCGTAATAATATTGAAAATTAGTTAAAAAATAACTTGATTTGGCATCCATCCCATGAATGGATTATTATCTTATTTGCAGGATTAACAGTAATGTGGTTAAGAAGCCATATTATGCCATGCTAATCTAAAAAAATAATTACGGAGGACTGTGGCTTCCCATTTTCCCAATGGTTATATGAAAGCTCGTTGTTTTTCATTACTACAGGACACACGATTTCGAGCGTTGTTTGTCTAAACTGTAAATTATATAACTGAAATAACACTCTCCTCCACCAAAGATTATTACGACTTAAGCGTGATTAAAAATCGCGTTGTAAATTTTCCTTGTCTACTTCATTGTGCCTTCCTTTGTCTTGTCACAACAAGATTAGGAACGGTTATTCAACTTAATCAGTTCAATTTCCGTCATCACCCTTGCTAATCCAGTTAATTATTTGTTTTCTCACTCAGCAAGAACGAGGATCATGCCTGCTATGCATTTTACCATGTTTATGCAATTAACGCATTTCAATCATGGATGCATGGTGGGCCACCACATTTCCAACGACTATTTTAGTATTCTAACAATAATTGTGATAGGTCTGTTGCGAAATGATCATGATCACAGCCCACAGCAGCAGGTCTATCTAAACAGAATAGAAAACAATGCTAAAATCCGTCACGCAGAAAAATAGTACAAAATGCTTCACCTGAATTAAATCAAATTAGCATCCATGCATGCATAAAACACCAAGACCATGAAGTGAATGCTGTACTCCAACGGCTATGGCTAACATGACATAAATTATGTAACAAGACACGATTAAGTGGATTGTCGAAGATTATGCACATCTTGTGTACAACGGTGCAGTTGGCTTGTAGGAGGATATTTTCAATTAGGTTACTACGAAGGATAAGCACAATTGCCGAGAATGGCACTGGCACTCTGCTCAAAAGTAATAAGTAGGCGAGGGGAGATTTGTAATTGCTCATATCCGTACGTCCATCGGTCCAAACCCTGATAGATATATAAGCTTTTTAATTTCAACAAATAATTTTGACAAATGTATATATAATTTGGTAAATAGGCAAGTGCAAGTCATTTAATCTAAAGAGCATTGGTAAGTGCTCCAAACCAGCAGATGCATTATGCATGATGACAAATAAATACATCAATCTTTGTTTGTAATGCATTTTTACTAACACAGGAAATGAAATGACCTTAAAGTTCAACTCAACCTCTCAAGTTCACTTTTTTCTGTTTTTAAAGTTGTCGCTGAATACTTGGAACATAAATCTTAGCCCTTCTTTGCATAGCTCTTAGCTCTTTCTTCAGAACTTCTTTTTCATTTCAGTAATGACTCATGGGTCATGACTTATCCATTCCATAACGCTCTTTTTCATCCATTGACAGTCTTAATAATAATAATTGCACTAAAGTCATTTATAAAATAGGTAAGGTTGCCGGATGTGCTCAATGCAGATTAAAGTATAGAGCAAGCATAACATCATTGTGTTTTTTTTCAAAAATAAATCACACAAAGTACGAAAGGTTATCTGATCTCTTTTGTCCATCAAGCAGCATGCAAATAATGTCGAATTTCTTGGGAGAAGTTTTTTTTGTTTCTGTGAAGCATATTATCCCGTTTATATATACTTTTCAGAACATAAGTCGTGCTCCTCTTATCAATTTATATCTCTGAGCCAGCATATATTTTCTTGAGTGTTTGACATTCGATTGGAACATATAATCAAGAACAGTGCACCAAAAGGGGAAAAAGTCAGGTATACAGTACGTGTATAGCACATATAGTGCGAAAGATGACCATGCAATAAAACTTCAGCACCAACACGTACTTTTGTGGCTCACGATGAAGTCAGAATGGTGTAAGGCACACGAGACACAAGTGTATAAGAACCAGACCAATTATTTTGGAAGGTCATTAAATGTGGAAAAAAACGACAAAAATAAGGTGTCCTTCCTTTCATTAACCAAGACGAAAATAGAAGCTTTGAGAGTTTGTTGCATATTCATCATCAAGCATACATTCGGAATTGAGGATTTCTGAGGATCTTATCTATTCACTAGGTTTTCTCTATAGATGTGATTCAATCAAATGTATGCTTATTACCTACTTGTTAACCATCCTCACTCACTTCACCCCATAGGGCTGTCGAGCATCTTTCATTTCTGTAAATTATGCAAAGTGTCCAAAAAAATGTATGCATAATAGCAACCTTTTAAATATATCAGCAATCAATCGCGCAATACTATCCCATCATTTTCATCGACACAGTGACAGTTCGTTTAAAACAGTCTTGTTTTTTTCTTAACAATTTGTGAGAAAAAATCGCAAGGTGAGATGCAAGATGAAAGATGTTCATTTTCTAAGGCATCCTGATAGATTTATACATTTATTTTACTGCATGTGGCATACTGCTGCCGACACGATTGTATCTGTCAGATTGTGTAATACAATCCATGTAATGATTAGACGCATGCCGAATATGCGTGTAAGTTTGCTAGAAAATGTGTTCATCTGGATATTCAGGTAGACGTGAAGAAAAGAAGCCGCGGAGAGGATTTATTGGAATGATGAATATCAGAGAGAGATGTGCAAAAATTATTGACCAAGATTTCAGGGGAAATCGAACAGTTTCATTGTGAAATAGTCAATGCTACAGGAAGGAAAAGTTGCCTATATTTGTATGCATAATATTTTGTAGAGCAGGGAACACTAACTGCAGATTGTTTTGTAATTATTGTTGTTGTTTTTCATGTTAATTGCTTCGAGCTAGATATTACATGAAAAATTATGGAAACGCTCGAGAAGAGCAGTAATTTCTCATTGCATGTTGGCTTACGAATGAAAATTATAAAATTTGAAACGGCTTGACAGCTAAATCTGATATGCGTATTTTGACACTATGGTGTGTGAACTTGCTAAATTTTAGCGGCTAATTTTTTCACTGACCTCACAACTCATGCTATCAAGTGCAACGAGACACTTGGTTTCATCAACTAATCATATGTGTGTTTGCAAACTCTAATGTAAATTTTTGCTCACACTAATTACCAAACTCAATATTCATAGTTTTATCATACTAACGAAGCTTCGAATGATAGTTTACACTTGTAAATCGTGTTCCCTTACATAAATTAGGCTGATGAATGTGATGATGTGAAAAAGATACATTTAACGAATGTAATGATAAGGTGATCATAATTGATATCTTATAGTAAAAACCACCTCATTAAAACTGCATAACGGAGACAAGGATGCTAATCGAAAATTGTAGACATGGGATTGGCGTAAGCAGAGGAATAGCTTAATGAAACCCAAAAACTAATTGCTTTTATGTCGGCTTTTGTTCAAATGGGATGCTGAATATATTTTAAAAGTAAATTATAGATTGTGCAGCCAATTTTAGAAAAATCAGTTCATTGTTTGCATTAAAATTATAATTTTATGCAAATGTAATAGTGCAACTTCCACATATAAATAGCTATGTAGTCTTGTCATGAGTACAAATTAATTTCGAGTTTATTACTGGAGGAGACGGAGACTGGAGACGGACGAGACTGGTACAAAATTCATAAA
The DNA here is from genome assembly GCA_027743935.1 of Sinodicranocentrus sp. ZH6. Classification (NCBI taxonomy): domain Eukaryota; kingdom Metazoa; phylum Arthropoda; class Collembola; order Entomobryomorpha; family Entomobryidae; genus Sinodicranocentrus; species Sinodicranocentrus sp. ZH6. The sequence continues at coordinate 4,237 of JAHZNA010001447.1, forward strand.
AAGTAGTTTCTTTCGGTAATTAAAGGAAAATTTGCACTAGTCCTTTTGTATTTAAAAAATATTAAGACATATATTTTGTATTTATTATCTTTATCTTGAAGTGTAACCAAAACCGGCCTGAACAAAGGACGCCGTTACAAAGTAGTATCATTTACAGGAAATAATTTATACTGCAATTTATGTTGCAATAAAAATGCTCAATTTTAAAATAGACGAGCGAACACATAATATATAAAAATCTCAAATGCACCATGAAATATTTTAGATCCTACAAGTGACAATGATCCTTTTTTACACAACTTCTTTGTCTTTCTTAGTTTTTTAATGAGCTCAGTACCAATATATCAATCAATACTAATGAATGACAAGCATTACGATGCATTCTTATAATTAACGCAGTTGAAATGCAATGTACTACATTGAACTGAAATTGCTATTGTTGCACGTGCCAATACCACTTTTAAAAAAGGAAGACATATATTCCTTCTGTCAGTTCAGGAAATGTCATACTTATCTACACAAAATTGACTGATGACTGTGTGTGAATCTAATTAGAGGTTTAAAACTTCAATTGAGTTGACCACCATAATGAAATATTTTGTTGACACTGGCACAACTTGATTACCTACTATAAGCTGTAAGAGTTTTTATCAGCTCAAAGCCCAAGGCGTCATTACCCAAATACGACATTGCGGTTTGCACGATGCATAGATCATAGATGCACACCGGAGAAGTCATTATATGCCAACAATCTGAAAATAATGGCTTGATAAGTTTAGAGAAGAGTTGGAAATTAAAATCAAATTCACATGTTGTTTCATTATGATAGAGCTGTGTTAATACACCAAAGATTACCAAAGTTGTGATACATAATCTTTTATTTGAAACCTACTTAAGTTTAACGATAAGCTTGGGATTGGAAAAACTATTACTATTACATGTGAAGGTAAAACATTAGAATGTTTGAACACTGAATAGCGTAAAAACAGTGATACCACCAAGGAAGTTATAAAAACCCAACATAAAGGGAAAATAGCATTTATCGCAACGTATAATACTTCGACTTTTATGGGATAAGAAACGAAAAACGACATTGAGAGTTTTTGATCTTCTGAATGCACTAATGCCAGCCCATCCTTTGTTAATTAAAGCGATACAAGAGTGGCAAAAAACAATGGTGAATTCTCACAATCAACTTTATAATCTACCTTTATGCATGTCAATCGCCAACAAAATTCCCATTAAAGAATTGAAGTTCATTGAGAACGATATTCTTAATGGAGCCCATTTGTAATATTAGCGATGGTGACTTCGTNATTTGTAATATTAGCGATGGTGACTTCGTTCAATTTTTTTCCATCACATAAATCATAAGTGTATCTTGTGTATGCATTTGAAATTTGAACACATGTGTATGCATCGTATTATTCTTAATATGCAAACTATATATACCCTTCTCCCAATCTAGACAGGATTTGTACTTCTCTCACTCATTTCATCTCTCAAATAACCTTTAATCGCCCTAAATAATAAATTAGGGACACAGACCCAGTTGAGCTTTGTATTGAAAGGGCGACCATCATCGTGTTTGGTCGACTGATTTGCGATTTATTAGTTCGTCGTGTCACAAGTCAAGCTAGAAGACAAAGACAAAGTCCCCTTGAATGCCATCTGCTGTTTTACAAGCTTTGACAGCGGCAGGGCTTCCCACGGTGAGTGAGGAGGAACCTTTACACGATAAAGCCTTGTTTTTGCATTCAAAACAAATTTAAACAGGAGGAGTAGTAAATGCCAAATGCTAATTTATTATTGGCAACTGGGTTGAGAGACCTTTAATCGCCCTAAATAATAAATTAGGGACACAGACCCAGTTGAGCTTTGTATTGAAAGGGCGACCATCATCGTGTTTGGTCGACTGATTTGCGATTTATTAGTTCGTCGTGGGAAGCCCTGCCGCTGTCAAAGCTTGTAAAACAGCAGATGGCATTCAAGGGGACTTTGTCTTTGTCTTCTTGCTTGACTTGTGAGTGAGGAGGAACCTTTACACGATAAAGCCTTGTTTTTGCATTCAAAACAAATTTAAACAGGAGGAGTAGTAAATGCCAAATGCTAATTTATTATTGGCAACTGGGTTGAGAGCAAAGCGCATTTTTATCTTTCTTGTGTCCACCACCACTTCATAATGTCATTTTTCCTTATACCATCATCCCAGTCATCCTGTCTTGTCAACCTACGTGTCAATCAAATCTTAAAGGAGAAAAAAAGTTATTTTCTGCATCAGCGCACACACAGTTCAATTGCAAGTTGCAATGTCGCAGAATCCATTAGAAATAATTTCTTGATTTTTCAGGACTTGGTTCCTTGATGACCATGAGGTAACGTCTGCCCGTGGTGTGGTGGAAGAGGTAAAAACCATATTGCATGTTTTTGCATTCTTCATCATCATCAATACATATACCTCATTGAATTCCCTAATGTAAACTGACCATCATCATATCTACAGGAGCAGGAGAATTTCATTCATTGAATTTCATCCAATTGACAGTTGAACAATGAAAGAAAAGAATTACAGTGAAATGAATGACGTCTACATCTATACCAACCGCTGATTCCTATTACGACAAGTAATTAAAAGGATGCAGAGTAAATGACACGTTTTTACAGATGTAGTACTATGCAAAGCGTTAGTTCTTAGATGCACAGATTTTTTTCTGTTATTATATGCCCTACGGTCTGATTTCATTTCATTCTTAAAAATCTAGGCATTCGTATCTGTAATCTGTAATCTATACCTTGGCATACCTGTACATCCCCGTCTCACAAACCACTACCCTACCACATGGTGAACCAAAACTGGTCACTTATATTTCAGTTCATATTCCCTTTTTCATATTCCTCCTGACTTTTGCAAAATGCAATTACAACTCCTTTTTAACTCTATCTAACATAATATGATTATCATTTATTATAAAATAAAATTTCGTAGCTCAATGTTACCATTATGTAAGATTGCAAATTCATATCAAACCTACAAAAAAGTCTAGATCCACTTGCTGAAAAAATTTATACACAGCATGTTTAAGAATTGCAATTGAATATCCCAGGGTATATATATGCCTATGTGCTCGTTTTGAAGTAAAAATATGCATAATACATAACTGACCAACTGATTTGCCACTGACTTGGCGTTTTTCTTGATCTTTATCACCTTGTGGGAACTCCATGATGCATATCGCACGCAAATCTGAAACAAACTTGTAGCATCGAATCAGGTCAAATTCCGTGAACGAACGAAGCTGTGTGTGTCTGCACGTACAATTAATGCATAAACATAAGATTGAGACAGATGTCATTATAAAGGCCTTAGTTAAGCCGGAATCTGTGCATGGTTGGATGACAGGGTTGAGTCACTTGCCACCATCATGGCTACTTTGTTAAATAACTTTTTGTCCTCTTCTCAGAGCACGGTTGACGATTACGCAATAATAATTATTTTTTGTCGTTGCTTTTCTTGAGCATCACGTAAATCAATAAAGAAAAACAAGAAGCGGATATTACATGAGAGAGAGACACCTTTTACTTTAACATTTTGTACGTGCATAACAATCAGATCTCCAAGTGTGATTTAGACAAACACAGCTTCCGAAGACACGTACATCTCTGTACTCCATACATTCAGAGACAGAATGAATTATTGAATTCGTCTATATACATACATCAGAATCAGAACTCACTGATTATTCTATCAGTGATTTAGGTGAAATGAAAAAAACGATTTAAAAAAATCATTGTCAGCTTCTTTGCCCAGTGCAAAAGTCACGTAGCATTTGTACATCGACAATATCTAAGAGTTAGTTTGCTTTAACTGTTAATCAGGACGAAACTTTTATCCTCGATGCATTTTTATAGAAATGCCTGCAGAGAGCGACATTAGCATACTGTTGGAGAGGAAAATGCAAGGATAAGCATTCAATACTTTAATGTATTATTCATCAACTGAGGGAAAAAATGGTTGAAATCATTGAAAATATTTATAAAAAACTTTGATCAAATGACTGATCCAATTTTCAGCAACGACGGACATAGTTATTGGTTTGTGTCTAGTTTGCATTCGTACGCACCTCATGATCTTGAAGTCTTGCTGTATGATCTATTCTCTTAGTAGAGCATCACATCAACAGATCTTCCTGCGGCCGCCTTTGTTGAAATGAATAATGTTTTGGAATGAAATAATCACCTTATTCGATCAGGGCTGCGGCCATATTTAATTCTTCAACTTTTTGGGTTTGGTTCTTTACTTTGGTGTGGTGGTAGCTCGAGTTGAGGAATGTAATTGTTGGCGAGATGATGCATTATTGGGAGAATGATATGCTAAAGTGTTACAGTGACCGAACAATTATGGGAATGAGTACGTAAGAAAAAGTGCGTGTTTCGATGTACAAACTTGATATAAATTAATCAGAGTGGAAGTGCAGAGTGAGTCAGAAAAAGTTACAATGGACGGTTCTCGTCGTTTTGAGATCGCTTATTATAATTTAATACGTGCCTTGTATGACCGCCAATTATTTTTCTTTAAACTTCAAGATATTATTGTTATGATTGCATAATGCACTGAACTGCTTTTGATTTTTAGTGTATTGACCGACTGACAGTCGTGTGGCTTAGATTGAAGTCGAGATTACATGGAGAATTCTTAATATGGATTTTTTGTTTGGAAAGTTCAATACATGTGTATTTTTTATTGGCTAGCATTGAATTTGATTTTTATTTAAGCCAGGATTAAAAAGAAATTGGGGTAACGAGCTGTCAACAGCTATTGTCGCTGAACACAAATTGTTATCTTGTAAAAGAAGTCTTATTTATCGTTCCTGTTATCTACACGTGTCTCCATATTTGGAAGGCTTTCGGTGTATATTGGTTAAAAGTAGAGTGTTGGTGGCATAACATCAAATGTGGATATTTTTATGTATTTTAAGATGATAGTTAAGACAGTTCACAAGTCTTGGTAGAGCTGCTGGAGATTTATTTGCGAATTTGAGGAAGGGATTGATTGGTTTTGAGACAGTCGTTGCTTAAATGATTGAAAGATGTCAGTATACCCAAGCAATAAGCAATGGACATAAGCTTAAGCTCTGCACACATTCTCTTGTCCAGATATCATCATAATTTCTTTTGGTTCAGTTTTAATAGGATCTGGTGCGTTTAACAAAAAAATCCTCGAAGTTTAACGTTTTTAAATATAATTATTTTATTATGATAGACTCGCAATCTGAGAATATAGGATTGTAAAAAGATGCAAGTGGGAGACGATAGAATTGTATTATTTGACTATGCTAAATTTTTGTGCAAAATTTACACTATTGCGAACGGCTGAATTTGTGAGATTGATGAATTTTAATGCTAGCATTTTAATGAAGACATTTAATTTACTATTTAATTTCTTCCTGAAAAGGGTAGGGACTTGAGTTGTTTAAAAGAGATTTGGGTTGGATAATATAATGTGTACTTACGACAGATCATCACCAAGTTTTGAAGTTTCTGGGTAAAATACTTTGAATTTAATTGCACACCACATGATATTTGACACTTTAAATACATCACGTCAGTGGAGGACAGTTCATCAAAATACAAGAAATATATCAACAATACGAAACTTACGTCATAATGGGAAAAACAATCTTACTACCGCCTTTGGTTTTTTGGGTTAGGTTTTTCGACTATGGAATACATCATCAAAATATAGTATTTCAATTTCATTACTTTCATTTTCATTGCATAACAAATGCACGTACGGTCCGGCACCTGTATTCTTTAAATGTGCAATACGAATAAAACTCCGAACATATTTCAAATGCTTTGTGTAACTGTGAGCATGTCCCTTTGACATTTATTTTGACATTTTGTACATATTTTTAGTTTGATAAAATCTTAATTCACATAAATTAGATACATGCCTTTTTATTTTCTTGGAATTCTAGATAGGATGGATCCTACTGTTTGTACAACGCCTGCTCATAAAAATTTATTCAAAATTGCAAGAAAATCCCTCAGTAACTCAACCATTTATATTTCGATTAAGGAATAAAACGTGAATTTTCCTAATGATATGACCTCAATCATAGAAATAAAATGAAATAGCAAGAAATTCTCGTCATACATGGGGAACTTGAGAAGTTAACTTTTGCAATAAGGAAGTAACTTTTGAGTTACTGGACGAAAGTTGGTTTTTAAAGATTACTATCTGTCAATAGTAATTTATTATAAATCCAACTCGTGAATATTTAATTGAACTGTTGCTTGCACAATACGATTTTATGATGTTAGATAGAATCGATAATGATATTTTGCAAAACTATGATCATTCAATTCTGGATTGCAGAAATGCATGACATCATTATTATCATCGAGGTGGGTATGATCACTGATTGCGAGTCTAGAATCGCAAATATATTTTCAAAAATTCAGACATTAAATCATGCCTAACAAACAATGCTACCGTAAGGAACCTCTAATATACTGGTTTGATTTATTAGTTATCATCAATTCACTCACATAAATCTCTACTCCTCCAGAGAAACTGTCGAAATTCAAATGAAAGAAGAAGCTAATCAAATCATCATAAATAAAAACACATCTATTTTATTAAAATTGATGAGCCATGACATGTCACGACAAAATAATCATCACAATACTCATCGACATATATCCTTCTAGTTAGTTCGATACATGATACAAATGATTAGTGAAGTACATGACCAAACTTTAAAAAAAACTTTTGTTGCGTGAAACACACGAAGAAATTGTGTGATTTCATGCACAATGCTTTTTCTTACTTTCCGTTTTTGTGCCATTGTCACACAACTGTCTATCAAAGAGTCCCATTTAGAGAAAAATCAATGGGGGTAATGAAGATGTGTGATATTTTATCAAAAAGAACAACACAACATGTAAAAATGTCAATGCTTACAGCATATAAAAACTATCTAAATATTTCATGCATCATTTCATCTCTCTCTCTCTCTGGACGTCATCATAATCACCACCAAATTATCAATTGAAGATGAACATGCATAATTTATTCAGTCAGGCTCTGCGTTACTTAACCGCGGTGTATCGACGTTATTCTACTTATTGAAAGTAACTGGTCAATTGCACCGGCGGAATGCAACAGCCATCATAAAATGGCACGCACACAGTCACACAGCTTCGGAATGAATACGCATATTAGATATAAACGTCATCAATTTATTATGCATCATCATCTTATTTCAATAATTTCATTTACAACAGTCATTTTGCAAGCTTGAAAAAAAATTAAAGACGTAACCAAAAAGTGAACATCATTATAAGTGAACCGTAAACCAAGAAAAATGTAATATTATGAGAACATTACAGCAAGTATAGGAAACTCCTAATCTGGCAACTGCCAAACCCCAATTTTTATCGTTAGCCTTCAGGGGAAGAGTAAGTAATGATAGTCTTCATTACTGTTATTATTATCTCTTTAGCATAAAAATAAAACACAGGGATTTTCAAAATTATTTCGTAACAGCTTGTTACGTCTATTCCACTAAAGATGTCAATAACTTTGTAGCGATGAACAAAAAAAGGGGAAAAATCGCATTTTGCCCAAAAAAATGACGAGATATATGATGAGATGACTCTCAATTCCTTCGCATTGCCTTCGAGTAACTGATTGAAGCTGTTAAACTGTAATTTTCTCCTTTATTATGCACCCAGCGCATCAGTAGCAATCATATTAAATCGCTTTTATGGTCTTTAAAAGAAAAATATCTATTTTTCAAACGCCAAAGTTCGTTGGAGCTATGTTCTAAATTAAAAATTATACTGGGTAACTATCTATTTCCTTCTCTGATTCAGCTAATGGCTCATAAAGTAAGTTAGTAGAACGGTTGTTTGCGGAGGACGTGTTAACAGTTTGCCAACTTTAGAAAACCAATTACTAAAAAATAACGCTGACTTGTGAATTTTATTCTAAACAATTAATTTTGTTAACATATATGTATAAATATGTTAACAAACCGCACTGTATTCCCTTATAAGATGTGTTATGTCAATAAAAACAAACAGTATGAATTTTTATGTCATAATTACTCCTTGAATGACGCGTAAGATACTCATCTTCTATTTCGTGATATGGTCATGGATCCTCAAGAAGCCCTTGTGGTTGTTAAAGTTGGTTTTGTAATCATCTTGAGTGATCTTTAGTCTGTTTCAATATAGGAAACTTGATGAAAAGCACTTTGTACCCTTATACCTCATCAAGTCACCCCAAGTAAGGTAGGGGAAACAATAATTAATCCCGTCACCAGCAAACGACACTCAATCAACAACATCTATCTTATTTCAATTAAGGGAAGGATGCACTTGTGTATTTTGCTCAAGGTGTCAATTAAATAATGACTATTTCATGAGGACTCACACTTATATTTGAAGTATTTAAAGGGGCACGTTTCAGGCGACTAGCATTGTTACCGCACTTGGGGGAAAATACTTTCCAACAAAATATTTCATTATGACTTTAATCGACGGACAAACCCAAGCAATAATGTTCATTGCATGTATGAGTGATTAGTATAGAGATGGATTTGCATGCAATTGTAAATAATGCACATCATGCAATCTGTCACTCACTCCGTGTATCCTCATCACTCTCTCAACTAACTCAAAGTTGACTATTATGCGTGTTGACTAACAATAATAATTAAAACGTGGAGTCATCCTTTAAAAGGAATGAAGTTAAGTTGAGTGCATTATTCATGAAGTATGACTGAAATTAGCATTCACAACGAATTTCATTTCTTTCTCTCTCTCTGAAGTAAAACGTTGTGCAATTTCATTAATTATTGAGATGGCCGAGATGAGCAGGCTTTCCTAAGCATAGCAAGAAAACAATGCGATAATCAATCGAATTTGAAATCCGAGTAAAAAATCCCTTGCCAAAATGTATCCATTAACCATGTGGACATTTTTGTTTTCAATATTTCAGATCGAATTTAGAGAACGTGCTGAGAAAACAAAAGCCATGACAAGAACTTCACAACGCCGACAAGGCAATTGTCCTCGTAGTCCTTGAAAATCGCTGAAAAAGCCCTGAAGATGTTGATCAAGATGATGCGAAGGAGGAGGATGAAGCAGCCATTGTCCCACCACTCTATGGCTCATCTTTACCTGCCTTTCCAACAGTCTTCGTATTCTTTCTCAAAATGTGTTATTCTAAGTGTCCTCCTTTGTTCCTTCACCTGTGCTTCAGAGTCCGCCTCAGTGATAGGCAGTACTAATAGAAACAGTAATAATAATCAAGTTCGAAATCGTGTTGCCAATAATGGTCTTCAGCAACGCTATCCCAGTAACTACCATTTTCTTGATCAACACAATGAATATGACAGTAGTAGCAGTGGAGTGAGCATCCTTGATGATGACACTGTTCGACTCTCGCTTGCCATCGATGACGATGCCTCTGCAGGATTGAGTTCTCCTAGTCTACATATTCTCGAACCGAAGGTTTACCTACGTGTATCGGGAGAATCTGGAATGATACGGCCAGATTATCAAAGAGCTGACTCTAGTAAAGATGACACTTACTCCCGGGCTTCATTTAAAGCAGGGGTGCCCACAGATCTCCACTCCCTTGAGGAGGATGAGGAAGAGGAACATGAAGGAGAGGATGATGATGACGACATGAATGATAATTATCATCACCACTTTCCTTACATTGAATCATACAGGGAAAAGTATGTAAAGCCTGATTTGCACCACCCAACAGCCACCCCAGCTCCTTCAGACGACTCATTAGTGAGAAAGGAGTCAAAATCAAAAGAGGCGCAGCAAAATCAACACGTCTGGTCTGACATAATTGCTCAAGTGACGACGCCTTCCTCCTTCAACGAAATCAACTCCAGTGCTTCCGAACATAGACTGGCAGACTTTCACATTCGAGCTAACTTACCGTCCTATTTTTACAATAAGTACTCATCATATTCTGAAGAGGACTTAGAGAACGTCGCTGATTTGGATGATGAACACTCCAAATACTTTGTAAAGACAAGGCCAAGATCTGTGACTTCGGCAGGAAGTAATATTTACAGTAATTTCTACTATGAGCCTCCAAGCTTTTCCACAAAGTCTGTACCAATACCTGTAAAGACGAATAAGGAAAGATTTGTGTTTGCCTCGGCGAAGCCTACACAAGAACCTCAGCACTTGGTTAATGACAGGGATTATGGGGATATTATTGTGGAGAGTCATTTTCAGTCTCACGACGACGACCAATTTCACCAGCAGGATACCTCAGTAATGACAACGATTCCGTCCAGTTTAAGCAATCTTCCCACCATGACACCTCAACTAAATTATGACAGTGAAGGAGACGATAGCCATGTCAAGAATGAATCCCCACATAGGTCCAACATTGGTCCAACCACCAGGACGACCTTTGATCATCACTACCATAATCAAGTAACTCGACAAAGCTTCAGCACCGGCAAACCACCAACAACAAGATCCTCAGATGCATCAACATCTCATTCCATTATGTCCAAAGTGAGTGTAAACAATCCTTTGGGTAAATCTGAAGCCAAGACTACATCAGCCACGCCTGCTGTCGATGTACTAACTTCATCTCACGATAGTAGTATAACTGCCACTACTGAAGCAACAACAACCACAACGGATGCCACAAGTATACCTGGAATGCCTGGCGTGGACTATCCAACTTTGGGCGAGATCCCTCAAACTGGATTTGATTGCAAAAATCAACGATACAAGGGATTTTTTGCAGATATTGATGCAAAATGTCAGGTAATTTAGTGGACAACATGTATCAGATGATTAATACAATGTTTAAGGTGTATAACATATATATTTATGCGTAACGCAGTTGTACGTTCACGTCATCCACGCATACGATATCGTTACATATTTCTACAAGGTTATGTCGGCAAATTATTTCGTAGTAAATAAATAAATACATAGATAAATAAAAACATGTGCACGCATTATTAGGGACTTGAACAAAGAACTAGAGCTGAAAACAGCAAAGCAAAGTGTAGGACTAATGATGAGCTATTACACTTCACGTTAGAGCTGCGAGCCTTCATTTTAATCACAAACAAAGGAAGGTCATTTTTTATGAAGTTTTTAAAGAATGAAACTGCACTGCGGTTACATTTTATTCAAAGAAGCATAACTAACTGCGTTCGTTCATGCTCACTAAGTCAAAGCCAAATCAAGTTGTAGTGCGTATAACGAACTCATTTCAAAGTTATCCCCGACCGACAGCTCTAGAGTCTGCATATCATACATATTTTAGCGTCAGTCATGACTTCCTAAAGTAAAGAAATTTATTCGACACTTGGTCAGCACGAGAGAAGGCTTTATTGAAATTTTGTGCCTAATGATATTAAATCCCTCACGAGGAAAGGAAACGACATCGGCTGTTGGCACCAAAAATGATAACTCAATAGAATATCTAAGAGACTTGCCACGAAAGGGAAATTTGTAAAAAGAGGAAAACTTTTGATCGTTATCTTCAATGTTTTATTGTGACAATTTTGTCGTTAACTTTTGATCACATCACGACCCATTTTTAGCTTGACCAAAGAACCAAAGGTTTGTCCAAGTGCGTAAATGAATGGAAAATCATTGTTTCCGTCCATTTTTATTTAAGAGCTCACAGCATGCTCCTCTTTTATTGTTACGAGAATGTTACGATTAAGAAATTATAACAATAGTCGGGATATGACATTCCTCAAAGGAAGATTAGTATATAGTTAAGCCGGCTGCAGAAAAAAAAGCTATACATTGAGGAGATGATGATAATAAGATCAGTTTAAAAAAATGCATATAATGGAGAGAAAAATGAAGTTGTCCTGTTGCTAGATCTTACCTTTACGAAGAATCTACAGAAGTTCCATTGTAGTAGACAATAACAATTTGACATTCATCATAAAAATATGTAATCATGAGGAAAAATCGTGTCCTATTATGGTTAAGCCAAAGTCATTACAGGGTTTTGAATGGATCAGTGCGCAGTGCACAAGATGCGGTTTATTTGCAAAATTATTTTTAATGTTGCCGTCTTGTCGTGCTCAATATGCGTTCTTGAGGTGACAGTTAATAATAAGAACATGTCAATAACATCGTGTCTTAAATCAGCTGATATTCTTCTTGAATGGTTATTGTGCCTCCTGCCTAAATGTCAATAGCAGGGTATATCTCATCTTAAGATATTTAATGTGAGAAATAATTTAAATTTGATTGCCATCAAGCAAGACAACTTTACGTCCTAAATGAAAGGTTATATCGATATATCAAACCACCAAAACCTAGCTTTCCAGAGGATTTCATTGGGGAGCATGTAGACAAGTGGCTAATTCAGCAGCTTCAAATGGGATTGCTTCCCAAGGTGAGAAAGAAAGCCAAGGCGAAACTTGTTGCTCTCCCTCCCCCAGCAGAACCACCAACGCCGAAAAGTAATTAATCAAATTTTTAAGTAAGTGCTGCACACAGGACACAGGTGTGTGAAATTTGATTTATATTAATATCTTTTTGATTCTTATTAAGTTTGTGATATGTGTGAATAATTCTTAACTAAGATGGATATTTTTTGTACATGTGCAGATTTATTGCTTTTTGTTACCAACCACCAACCAAGACCGAGATATACTACTCCATTCACACCTGAGGTGTATGCGTCCCCCGTCCCCGTACATACAGGTTATAGGTGATGATCGAGGTGAATTTGGAGAAGTAGATATATTAATGACTTAATTCATTAGAAAATATTCATCTTGTAAATATTAGACATATTTGTATTCTAATGGAGTTCTGTGTTTAGACTTTAGACAGTAGATATATGTAAATTGAATGACTGGTTTGCATTTAAATGAATGAGATGTACGTTAATAAAGTCTTAAGGTCAGAGTCAAATGGTTTGTTTAATTTCTATTATACCTTACTCTCAAATCATAGTCCACAAAATATGAAATTAGCGAGAGGTGAATTATTAATTAAAGATTTGACACTACTTTTCGAAAAGTGTGAACAAAGACTACGCATGAACAAAGTGTGCAACCTTTTAAAAAACAATGTTTCCAAGGATTTGCCACGGTTTGACAACGAATAAGGGAAAAAATCAGCCAATAATGACTCAAACAAAGCCATTTATATAGACACCAAAATGAAACACGACTTCGTCAATCCTACCCTAAGTATCTTTGCGCCTTCCATGACAGGCCACAATAAAGTATCACTTCCTATGAATTTTGTTTTTGCACAAACTTACTTCATTACAACTTGACTTTGTAGTCTACTCCCTAAAAATCGAGATTAAACAATGGCTAATGAATATTTGATCCAGACCAACACAGACCCTGTACCCACTTCTAATCAACATAACATAAACTACACAGACAAATGTCCCTTCAATATCGAAGAACAAATCGAATTTCATCAGTTAGAAAATGGGCAATACTTTGGATCTATTGAACTCAAAAGTTTGGCCCTTTTCGACATGATGTACAAAGTATTACGAATTTTTATTCACTATTTATTATTTTTCCTCTCTCGACTTTGGTTATGTACTTCACATTCGAAATGTACTGCATCCTTTGCTATTTACTTTGTTTAGTTTTTCCATGCAAATCCATCCGAATCCTATCAATTTGAAACAACTCACTCACATGGATTACTTGAGCGTGGAGCAAGTCAGCAAATTTTAGTCAGCCCATCGAATAAACTTACTCCGGATGATATCGAAGATTCTGTTTTTGAGCTGTGGGTTAAACCAAAGGTTATCCTTTCACCTGTAGATCACATATCTAATGAAAAATATTGGCCTGTATCACTTTAATTTAATAACTCTTTTTTCTTCCAAGAAGTATAAGTAGCTGAAATGATTTTGAAATTAAAACGTTGCATTTACTTTTATTATTTTGCTATTCAGAAATGCATTCCGAGACAACAAATCCTTAAACGAACCATTCAATGCAAAATACATAGTAGCAAAAATTACCTTGAGACGATTTTGATGAAAGAAGTGTTTAATGAATCAAAAAGTAGAGCATCATCCGGTATGTCTTTATTTGGCAGTGTCAATGAAACTCGAAAATCCAGAGTTGCAACTGATGTCAAACCACGGCATCATTTAAGTTCAATTAGTGCAATTCGCATTTTTGTCGATAACACAATAAACGGATCAGAAAGAAATGTGAGCTCAATTGAACCTGTCAAGTCGAACACGCAGCCCACACAAAGCAGACAGTCTGTGCAACATGATCATTCTTTGATAAGAACTCCTTCTCTTTTGCAACGGAGGAAGTGTAAATTTGGTCTGGAAAAGACAGATAAAGAAGATAAAAACATGCGCTGGCATCACTCTGTCTATTTTGTTCTTCACATTGGAAGCGTCCTTCTGTGCTTTTTTGTTGTTTGCTATATACACAACAATTCGGAGGCTAAAAACCCATATTTTATTTTTCACTTGATAATGCGAACATTGAAAAGTTTCAAAGGTTGAGATGAAAGTAATAAATTGGTCTGCATGCGGAAAACAAAAGATATGGATATTTTATTTGAGTATTTCCAAAGAAAGTCAATATATGATTTGCATATTTTTTAACATAAGTAGTATTTGCAACCTCGATGTTGATTGAATAATAAAATGGAATTTATTCTATTGTGCATAGGGAATCTAGGTAGTTTTATGTTCGCACGCTCCCGAATAATTTCTGTAATTAAATTATTTACTTTGTAGTTACGGATTTGATCGAAACATTATAGGTGGCTAGGGAAAACTTCGATGTAGGAAGTAAGAAGAGCAGTAAAGTATATATTCATTTAAAAATAAAATTTACCTCTGAAGCCAAAAAATGAATTCTACCAAGTATATATTATTTATTTATGAAACATGACGCTAATAATACAGAACTGTTTCAGCCCCTTACTGCATAACATGCATGCATAACATCTTATGTGTTCAGGAAGATACAAATTTATCATGAATTTATATTTAAATAGAAAATTACTACAAGCGCATCATTTTATGCTTTTGACTTTTCCTCTGATTGCACATTGCACAGTAGAAAGAACATTAGTCTCCTTCCTCACTCATTTCGTTCAATGCTACGCTACAAAGCGAATGAAATTTAGCAAAATGGTGACAAAAGCAACTCTCTTGAAAGTTAAGGACTATACAATATCAGAATTTTTAGGTATGGTGCCTCTAAAATTCCTAGGTTTTCACAGGGTCATTGTAGTGCATTCTAAATATTTAAATAAGATTTGGGAAATTGGTCGTACCACGCATAATAGTTTCATCGATTCAAATAATTCGCAGCACACAGTTACGAGACAGGAGACAGCATTGGCAAAATACCATGGATAAGAAAACCCCCCGAAAGGTGCAATCCAACTGCCACTCTTTGAAGCCTCATGCAGGACAGGCAATATGTTGGAAAAATGTACCGTGAAATTCAGCTCCTTGTCATTCTCAGCAATGAATGTTTCCAGAAGTACACTTGGTCAGTTGTCCAATTTAATGGTTCTGTCTGGTATTACTATATCTTTGCTTTCCGCACTTTTTGTGTTTGGAGACAAGCTGGGTTTGAAAATTTCTCTTGTCCCTTCAAAATACTGCAATGCATACCGATCACAATTACTTTTAGTTGTCTCATTCTCGACGTTGGAAGTAGAGACCGCAAGTAGTTTCCAAATGTATTTAAAGATATGCAAGAAATTGGAGAGGGTGTCTGTTCACGCGAACCTTCTTCAGGTCCTGTCAGCCAATTGCAATACATGTTGGACCGTTTCATAAAGTTGATAAGGATAAAGGACTATCTCCGCTCAGGGAAACCTGGTAGAAATGGTACAGGCAGTATTAGTTTAGTTTTGTGATGTAATTAATTTCTATAATAAGGATTTATAAGTATAGTCATTCTAGTGCCATCTTTCTGCCTACAAATGTACGAAATGAACAAAGGACAGCTAGCAAAGAACGGACGTACTGTAAGCAGTACAAACATTTGACGATTGATGGCATTTCTACAGCAGCTCAGGCTTTTCTGATACGCGTAGGGTATTGCGTCGAAGCTGAATGTGCGACTTAATACTCAATTACTCAAATGACGTCTACCCCTAATTATACAATAAAATAACTAGAACAAATGCTATAGATTGCGTTGGCGTAGGTTATTTTAAAAAAATACTTATAAGAAGCTGTCATTTCTCATTAACAATATTACCAACAAGATGAAGGTGACACCAACTTTCGTATTTTTAACCAAAATTTAAGCTTGTATCTTGTCTTGCAATAGCTTTTACTTACCTATGGCACAAGTATATGCGATGACTGGTTTAGTACTTTTTCTAGATGCATCAACATTTAAAATTATGCGCAAATAAATGCCAACGTCTGCTAAAAAAAACTAATCCTTAGTACTTGAAAACTCTTCTTTCTATCCCATCTCTAATGATGAATCAGATGAATGTGGTGAAGGTACTTTTCCTTTCAAGTGTAAAACCTCATCTCGGTTTCTGCATAATAGTGAGAAGAGAACCAAAAAAAAATCTGTAACTCTTGCACTTCCATTTTCATCAAGTTGTAAGTTTGTGAATACTGACAGAAGTAGTGAGCTTTGTTGGTCTCTCTTTCTCGTATTGTGAATTTACTCAGCATTCATGTCACGAAAAGTGTAAGCGAATACATAATACATATCTACATCGATTGTAAACTTGTCATAAAAATATAACCAAGCATTTATGCATATTACGAAGAGAAAAAGGCATACCACAAATCCTCTCATACCTGTATACACAACCGATGTAATGTATGGCATAGTGGAACACTTGAAAATAATGATATGATGATAATATTATGTTTTAATGCAATGTTTGGGAAGTAGAACCAAAGCAATGCCAAGGGCACCTTGGCCATTCCTGCCTTCCTCCCCGAATTCAATAGTAGTCTGTGCCTAAGCTCAAGTCTGGTCGGTTCATCATGAGACGGCTATGAATCAACCATCACACAGCTTTATATATGCTTCACGCTTGTTGAAGAAAAAACGTGATAAAAACTAAACCTGACTGACTATGACTCTACGACTCACAACTACACACAAAACTCTTTTTTTACTCATGAGATAGCCCCAGCAATCCAGCTCAGCTCACAGGACACTGGCGGCACAATTCAAGGAACACCATGCCGCTCTTCACACACACACAAGAGTTATGCTGACGTTGTTCGTACCAGCACTCACAACTCTTCAGTCCGTCTTTGACTCTCGTCAAGTGATAGTGCAATGCCACTCTCATCCTTA
Organism: Sinodicranocentrus sp. ZH6; assembly: GCA_027743935.1. Classification (NCBI taxonomy): domain Eukaryota; kingdom Metazoa; phylum Arthropoda; class Collembola; order Entomobryomorpha; family Entomobryidae; genus Sinodicranocentrus; species Sinodicranocentrus sp. ZH6. Next base: position 21,573 of record JAHZNA010001447.1, read on the forward strand.
TTATTACTAGTATAAGTACTCTGTTACCAACCTTTACTCAGTTTAATAAATACTTTAAATGAAACTGTCGCTTGTGAACCTCTACTAATTATCATCACCATCGGTGACACAACATGGCGCAGTCAGCAATTTTCTTTTAGAAATACCAAGCGCGCAGTTTTACTGTGGTTAAGTGGTTCCAGTCATGCCGCCGAAAACCAACCCCGCTGCCACACAACCTGCCATCGATCCCCAGGACCTCTTGGCAGCATTGGCACAGCTTCTTGGTCAATCAGGGGCTCTCGGTACACCACCATCACCACCCACTCCTAGCCCAACGCCAGCAGTGCGATCTCTTCCGTTGCCAAAATTATCGTCACCAGATAATTTGTCACTTCCCCAATTCAGGGATTGGCAGCAACGCTGGGAAGACTACAGCTCAGCCTTCCAACTCCAGCAGCAGTCATTGCCTACCCAACACGGAATTCTCAGATCAGCGTTGGACAGCGAATGGACATGTCTCTGGACATCGGGTCGTCTTCCAATCAACCCCACGTCCACGCTAGAGGAAATAGGGAAAACTCTCGAGGTGTACCTACGTCAACGCCGCAACCCTCTATTAGACCGTCAGGCATTTCTTCGTAGAGATCAAATGTCCGGGGAATCAGTCGACCGCTATTACGCCACTTTAAAGGCTTTAGACGACGCCTCTGGACACGATGAGGACCTGAAGTGCATCACGTGCGCAAAGGTCTGCGACACTCGATGCATCGATCCCGCCTGCCAGACCAAGTTTCCTCTCAAAACCTACTTTCAGCAGATTCGGATCCGGGATCGGCTTATTTGTGGTCTTCATGACAAGGAAATGCAGCGGAGGGTACTTGCCGAACAACATTTGTCAAATGTCACGCTCGACAAGGTTCTATCCATATGTTCCGCAATGGAACAATCATCCTGCACAGGGGCATCCCTCAAGGCCTCCCAACATAGTGATCACGAAGTGCATGCTGTAGCCAAATCCACCTACAAGAAGCAACAGCAACCTAACCCTGCTTCTCGTCCAAACGTGGCTCCTGGCTCCGAGAAATGCAACCACTGTGCTGGTGACCGACATAAGGAAGGCTCGCGCTGCCCCGCAAGAGGTAAACGTTGCGAGTACTGCGGTATACTTCACCACAATCAAGCTGCCTGTCGAAAGTTTAAAGCCGGTCAAGCCAACGATTCCCAGCAGCAAAACGTGGGACACAATAACCATGGCAACGGGAATTCTCAGGGAAACAGCCAATCACCCACAGCGAAAAACAACACTCTAGTGAATGCAGCCACTCAGCAGCTCATCAACATCACTACGACAATTGGAAAAACTCCCTATCACATTTCTTGGCTAGCTGACACTGGAGCCCAAGTCGACGCTATTAGTCTAGCAGATTTTGAGAAATTAGGTGGCAACGCCCGCACCCGCTTATCCCGGGAAACTGTCTTTGTGGTAGCAGCAAATGGCTCAAGCCTAAACCCAGTCGGATCCGTGCAAGCTACCTTGACTCTTAACGGCCGACGGTACGCCACCACTGTTGGAGTATACCAAAACCTTAATGCTCCCCTGTTGAGCAAACAAGGTTGCATAGCTCTTGGCCTTATTCCATCGGACTGGCCACAGAACACCGCCTTACAGCCTACCATCGAAGCCATCTCTTCCGCTCAAGAGATCCTTTTTTCCAGAAAAGTTTCCAGCGTGAACATGGACACAGAAAAGAAAGCTATACTTCAAGAGTTTGCCTCCACTTTTGACGATGAAACTTTGCGTCCCATGACTGGACCACCCATGAAGATTCAGCTCATTGAAGGAGCCCTCCCATGCAAACGCTATAAAGCGCACACCGTTCCATTCCACTGGCGGGACAAAGTGAAAGATCAACTCGACACAATGGTTTCGAAGGACGTCATTGAGCCCGTCCCCGTCGGGGAAGTTCTAGATTGGTGCCACCCCATGGTCGTGGTCCCCAAAAAAGGATCTTCAGAGCCTCGGATTACTGTCGATTTAACCGGACTCAACAAGTACGTCCGTCGACCCGCTTACCCAGTTAAGGTTCCCCGTGAAGTGGTTGCCCGGATACCCCCCGGTAATAGGTATTTTACTAGTTTGGATGCCCGCCACGGCTACTGGCAGGTACCCTTGGATG
>JAHZNA010001448.1:0-17856 GCA_027743935.1 Sinodicranocentrus sp. ZH6
CTCACACTTATATATTATATCTGCCTGCATATTAACAGAAAGATTCTGTAATGGTAAAGGGTTATGGCTTTGGTATCTGTATGGTAAAGAGATATATATAGACCTTACACAGTCATAACGATTGCACAGATTTCGTAGCACGTAAGAGAATGAAAAGTTGTACCATTACCACCACATGCACATATTCCTCAAATCTATTCACTTAATTAATCATTATGATTACAGAGTAATGCAAATCAATTGTATAAGTGGTATTATGGTGTTGAATATGACGCATATGACACATGGGATTGTGAATCGATTCATTTTATTTCCCTGTGTGTATTTATCAATATACTTTTCACATAAAAAGGTAAAATATAAAGGTCTTTGATATTCCGAGCCATCAGATCAGAGACTGAACAGCAGACGAATGAATGATGTTTCATCCTGCCTGATTCTACACTCCATTCCATATTCCTCCATTTCCATTCATGAAGGATGAAGAAATGATCCTTTTAAGCATTTCCATATCAACTTGACTATGTCTGATATATGAATATTGTAAAATAAGCAAATGTATGGAAAATAAAACTGAAAATCTTGCAGGCAAAAGATTGGCATTTGTAACTGTCAGTTTTAATTTGTAGCTCAAAATTCTGCGTAAAATTTTCACTATAAATGCTGTGCGTGATTAAGTCAAATCTACTACAAATCTAAAGTTAGTTATGATGACCCATCCCAGTGAAAATCTTGAAGTAATGTTGAATCTCAAAGAAATGATGGAGAAAGAGCTGCAATGTCGGCCAAACGTTAATGAACCCACAACAGTCACCATTGCAAGTGCAAAAGAAATACGTAAAGTCACCATTGGTTCCCCCCTTCGAACCTCATCTCCAACACTTATGTCAATGGATGGGGTTGGAGACTGCCATTCACTAAGATCAGTTCACAGCTTGCTATCTCCAATTCGAAGTTGTAGAGCGACTCATCATATCAATTACAGCAGTATTGAGTCGCCTCCACCCACTCCAAAAATGACAATAGATAACTTTCTGCCAAGATTTGAGAAAGATTCAGCGGAAAATAAGTCATTTGTTATGGATGATCTCTGTCCTCTTGAGAACGTACAAGATATGACTGATTCTGAAATGAGAAATCTTTTGGAAAAGACCTTACTCGAAAATGCTGGACTTCGGAAAGAGGTGAACATGAGGGATAAACGTATTGCAGCTTATAAAGGACAAATGCTGGCAGTTTTAGAATGGAAAGTTCAGCAGGATGTAGAGGGCAGTGGAGATGGAGTGAAGAATATTCCTCTGTCTTTTGCTACTTCTAGTATGAATCTAGCAGAACCTGAAGAAAAAAATGAAGACCCGTCAAAGTCTCCGGAAAGCGAACCTTCCCACCAAAAAAATATGGTTCCTCAAAAGACGGTGGAAATTGTTCGGGAAATTACGACAGGGGAAGAAGTTTACGGGATTCGTAGAAGCCTTTCTTTCATTCATGGTATATTTCAAGAGTATTGATAATTATTGATATAGTAATTTAAAATATAGTTCTTTAGTACTTTTCACAAATAAAATTCCTTGCGTAATCAGAACTCGCAACATCCATTGACGTAGACCAAGAGCTGCTTNTTTCAAGAGTATTGATAATTATTGATATAGTAATTTAAAATATAGTTCTTTAGTACTTTTCACAAATAAAATTCCTTGCGTAATCAGAACTCGCAACATCCATTGACGTAGACCAAGAGCTGCTTAGGCATAGATTCAAAGATGGATGTTATCTTACAAACCAAATGCTTATGGGAGCATTGTCAGGTTGGATGAGCGCCTTGTTCGTACGAAAGTTTGGTAAAATCGCCCTCAGTGCAGCAGGAGGAGGACTTCTCCTTCTTGTGTATACCACGAAGAAGGGATATGTTAACGTCAACTATGAATCCATTTACGCTGAAATCTCTCAATTTTGCGATAAAGTTGGTGGTGTTGACACCCACGAAGGATGGAGCAACACTAATGGTGATGGTGACTACGGTTTAAGTAAAAGTAGCATCAATTCTAAACTGGATTTTGAAGCAGATTCTGAAGAGGATCTTGAAGCTAGTGAATCTGAACACAAATGGGTGGTTGTGGAAAGGGTTCGAAATGCAAGGAAATGGGTAGCTGCTCATTCTTACACTGTCGGAGGGTTTTGTTTAGCTTTCGTCTATAATCTTATTTGAAAAGGATGGACAATAAGATGCAAATTATTTGTTGTTTTTTATTGACCCATAAAATAATGATGTGGTGTTGTATAGCGCTTTTTTTACTCTAATAAAAATCAACTTTTATTATAAAAAATGTCACACAACAAGGATATCATTTTCTTATCAGCAATAAGTAGTTCGAAATTCATCCCAAGCAGATGTTGTTTTACGGATAACCCGTTGTTTTGCAGCGTACGCGTTATACATATCCTCTAAGCTGGCTTTACGAAGGAAGTAGTCTTGAATTATCGTTGGGTATTGACTTGTTATTTTTTCCACAGTCTCAAACAGAGATGCCCATTGATATTTTTCGCTATTGATCAAGTACGAGAGACTGTGCTGTAATAGTAATAAAGGCTAAATTAATTGAGTATGGTTACTAGTTTGGTATTAATTGAATCAAAAATGGTCAACTGTACAGATAGTTCTTCAAGAAGTGTAATTGAGTCAATGTCCTTTTCAATCGTAGTTTTAAAATCTGTATACGTCTTGAAGTCTATTCTTCCGGTCTCGTCCCCTTTCAATTTGATGTTTAACGTGAATTCTCGAGATATCTCTTTGTAAATTGCCTCTGGGTTTCCACAATGTTGTATTTGACCATTCACAAGAAAAATAAGTTTGCTGCAAATCCGTTGAATGCTTGCCAAACTAAAATTAAAAGTTGCAAATACTTCGATGCTATATATATATATGAGAGTGTGTCAAAAAAATCTTGGGAAAATCTGTATTGCGTTACTCGTGTGTTAAAACGATAACCACTCTATTGGCATGAACAAGGCTTTCCAGCACCCCACAAACTTGAAGTCTAGACACTGGGTCGAGATTTGAAGTGGGATCATCAAATATAACTATAGGAGGGTTCCCAATGCAAGCCATAGCCACAGCAAGTTTTTTCTTCACAATAGGAGAATACGACTGGCATCGTTTCTTAATCATTTTTTGTAAAGATAAGGTTTGCACCCAATGATCAACATGGCTGTTTAAGGCTTTCGGGCAGATTCCGCGAAGACGCCCAAATAACTTGAGGAGTTGTAGTCCTGAAATCTTTTCAATTGTGATATCCTCAGCAGGACAAAATCCCATTTGATACAATAACTATTGGATTAGAAATAGCAAACACATAACACCTCTGTACAAATTGTTGAAATTATTTTTGTCAAGTAAATCATCTCACCCTTTTCCGAGTATTCCACGAAAACAAAGAATAACCACAGTAAGTTACCTTACCCTCTGATATTGGTCGAAGTCCTGATAAAGTCTCAAAAAGTATAGTGAGACAAGAAGTGGGTGGTCCGACTATTGCCGTGCACTTTCCAGGCTCCGTAGCAAATGTTATATCGCTCAGGAGATATCGTGCTGTGAATCCACTGGTCATTCCAAGTTTTTTAATGATAAAGTTTCGCCCATGCTCATCTGGATCTATGATAAATTTGAAGTTGTAGCATTCTCAAGTTACCTCGAACGGAAAGGGTTATCTGTAAAAGACGTATGTTCATTCATGCTACCTTCTGCAGCTTCGCAATGTTCCACAAATATTTCTTCATTTTTAATCGACTGCAAATCCTTTGGATCTTTCAACTTTGGAGGTTTTGTCACGTGAGACAAAATTTGAAATAGTTTTCCCAGAAGTTGCTGGCGCCGCTCCAAAAACACCAAGAAGAACACAGTGGCAACACAATGCGCCAAAAGAATAGCGCAACTTCCCCAGAGTTTTGTGTCATTCTTAATGAACTCCACTGACCACATTGTGTTGGAAGCTTTAAAAAATGATATTGATATTGGCACAATGCAATACCTAACATTCAAAATGTGTAAGTATCTATTCATACGCTTGCAGCATTCTCCACGAATGGCATCAATATTAGCAAAGTTATCAGCCGCTGATGAGCACATTTCCTCTTTTGCCATTGAATGTAAAACGGTACAACGAGCATTATGGAATGCGCACAATATAGCATTGTAAAAGTTCCAAGGGATTGTGAACGGCTGGATAATTTGAAGACAAAAGGAAACGATTGTTCTTGTATAGCTGCTAATGTGCTCAAAATTAAATATAGTGTAAAGCAGGAAAGTGAACAATCCAAGAAACTGGTTAATGCTCAGAGTGGCATAGTAGCATGTGGATGTTTTGATTAAGTAATGGCTTAAAATGTATGACATAATTAAGGACGCAAATCCTCCCAGTGCTCCTGTTATCAGAAATAATACTGGAGGGGAAAAAGTTTTCAGAAAACATCATCAATTTTAAATCCAGGCTTTGTTGCAATTTAAGTTTTTAAATTCAATAAGGGATCATACTAATAAATTGCGGATCCTTAAAAACCTCATGATTAGTTTCATAAAACATTACTGCTATTAAAGCTCCAATCACTATCCAATTGAGTAGAAGATCGATCATAGCGGCACTTATCCAATAAAGCCCATTCCAAAGCATTATGTTCAATTGGTATCGTTTCAGCTTCAAAAGTTCATAAATATACGTCATACGAAACAACATTAGAAAAATTTGAACTAGGTACTAACTTTAGAAACTCTCTCAGCACAAGCTTGTGAAACAAAACCGGAAGTAAAGATGTAATATCCGAAAGCCAAGGACACGGTGAAGGTAATATGAGCATCTTTCTCAACTAGGGAGTTAATGAAGGATGAGTTGGTGAGGAAAACATTCTGTAAACATTCGAGTGGAATAATTAATTATCTGAAAAGTCTTTCCTGCGTAAAATAATTAAAAAGTTAAAAGAATAAGTGTACCTGAGTTTCGTGTTGCATTGTCTTAACACTCATTTGAATGTCGTAACCCTTTGAGGGAAATTCGTAATCGAGAATTGCATTAAACATGATAAGTAGGGACACTGGCGCTGAATGATGGTAGGCTGGGGAAAATAAGGCGGTGACTTTATTTGCTGGTGCATCAGCTTGAGTAAAGTCAGCTCCAATGATAACCTCGTCGTGAAGTTTGTATCTGTTGTTTTGGTTGTAGTACTCTGTAAAATCAGATGTTCCTATGTTTCGAAGTTCCCTAATATTATATGGCTGTTTTTGAATCACCCTCTGGAATGAGCTGAACATGTCCTGAATGAAAGGTATTATACGTACTTAAAGGTCCTAAGCAAATTAAGTAACACTCAAATAGTTTAAGATCTTGTAGTCACCACCTACCTGTGCAATAGCACCTCCAATAAAGCGGTAAGGGACAACTGGTGACGCGGATCTGGTTGTGCCATTATAGGTCACTACTTGACTGAAAAGATTATGTTCGAAATGAACATTTGTGGAGTGAATCGTAATTATCAGAATGATTATTGGGGCAAGAATCTGAGGAAAAACAGGAATTTAACACAGAATGTAACACTCATAGTTTGTAAGATTGTTTTTTAACCGGCTGAGATCTTACAAACCTGAATTATAACATGTCGGTAATTACTGATAAGGTGGTATACTCGTTTAACTAAAAGTGCCCAGATGGTTCGACAACCACTGCAAACTTGACGTTTGAGCTTTATCTGTTGAGTGTCACTGGGCAGAGGAAAATACGCTACATCTTCCATGGGTAACCTTAAAGCTTTCATATCCTCAAAGTTGTCAACTTCGAAATCAATGGTTGATTTTGTCGCGTTTAGCAATTCAACAAAGTCATCCACTCTATTTGATGCCAAAATGGTTGATTTGTATTCATTGCATTGTTTTAAACTCTAAAATATTTAATTGAGCTCACTCATCAAAAGCCTTTTCCATGTTGTACAGACGTACGTCAAATTTTGAAATCCCCAGGCGTACTGCATTAGCGGCGTTACTTAAAGCGTTGAAAAGACTCGGAAAGTTGTTCTTTTCCCGAAATGGCAAAATATAAACACGCTCAATACTTGAACCTTTTTCCCCAGAGCTTGATTTCAGATTTGATTCCGATATCATGTGACAAATTGTTGGTTCTGACTCTTGTCGGGTTAAATTTTTGTTTGCGATTGAATCAATAACCTTCAACAGAACAGATCCCTCCCGAGAAGTTTCAGGGATGTTTACGACTGTTGCATATTCCGGGACTTGTTTCGTTAAGTCATGGATATATGATTTGCTAGCAGTATCCCAGTCGCAATTAATTGCCTTGCTAACTTTTCGAAGACTCCCTTCCGACTCCCTGACTGATGGGATGTATCCCCTCAAAAAGGATATTATTTCATCTTTGGTTGAACTAGGTATAAGAGAGAGGTACAAGTGATATCCAGTATCTGTAGGAAAATTACGTAGGATAGTTAATTATCGTACAATTTTTACTATTGAGATTCCTTCAAAATGACTAGTATTAGCTAACCAAACAGCCATTCCAGTCGTGGTGGCGTTCCTACTCCAGCGATTCGTCCTTTTGACATGATTACTATTCGGTCGGCAACCTCGTAAGCTTCTTGAATGTTGTCGGTTGACATCAGAATGGTCTTCCCCTTTGTCCTCAATTCCTAAAAGAATTTTAGGCGTGCATAAAAACTTTCAAGAAGGGTAGAAATGGCTAGCACTAACAATTACATTACCTTCATCAAAGACCAAATACGACGCTTGGTGTCCATATCCAAATTTTTGGTGGGTTCATCCAAAAGCAAAATCTAATTTAAGGGAAATATTTTTTTTTGTACTCTTTAACTAGAAAACAGTAATAGTATAAACCAAGGTGAACAACGAATAGACGGAGAAATTAACTAACCGGGGAATTTCCAACCAGAGCCATTGCCACACACAAGACCCGTCTTTCCCAAATTACAAGTTTCCACATTTCCTCATTTACTTGGGAAAGCATGCCCACGGATTCTAAAATTATTTTCGCCTGTTTTTCAGCTTCTTTAGCTGTCAACCCTTTCAACTTTATTGGAAAGTGGGCACTGTAAAACTACTTGCTCTAATGAAATTTAATTGGTTCAACTTTACGCTAAGCTAACTATACCTTTCCAACTAGTCTCATGTGCTCCATCACAGTAAGATACTCACATAGTAAATCTTTTTCCATGCAAACACTAAGGAAGCTCTGAACTCTTTGAGTTTGTCTCCGAACATTGTAACCAAACACACAAACAGTTCCGGACGAGGGAGAATATTCTCCACAAACTAAACGCATTAAAGTCGTTCTTCCAGAATCGTTATGACCTAAAAGGACTGTGATTGAGTTGGAATAAGCTGTAAACTTGACATTTTCAATGCCGTAAATGCCATCTATTAAATAGAATTTTTTTGAAATGTTTTTGAATTCAATAGCAGCTCCTGCATTTGGCAAAGCTTGACTAGACCCGTCTGCAGTTGACTCTTGGTTATCATTTGTACCGCGATCACCGTGAAGAAGGTTTCTATTTGGGTCGATAAATCTACATCGGATCCCCTGGTATTTTGTACATGATAATTACAATGTAAGTTAAATTAATAAAACAGCAGTTTATCAACACTCAGTCATCTTATTTACCTCAAAAAAGTAATTCCAAGGTTGAGAATATTCCAAAGGGCCTGGGCTTAAATTGTCAACGTACAAAGTTAATAGAAAGTAAATGAAGAAATCTGCTATCATCATAAGCATAACGTCGGACAATGTAAAGCCTGATTTATGAGTTAAAGGAAGCGTGAGACCGATCTCCCAAGTGTCGGAAGTAATTTGGGTTAGGATTAAGACCGCCCAATGAAGGCTCCCACTGGGTACCAAACAGCAAACGAGGAAGGAGCTGAGCGCCGAACCTAAATCCAAAGAGGGCATGTGAGCTTCCAACCAATGGAAAGATAGAAGCCAAATCAAAATCCCTAAATATGTAGCCATTTTCCCTATGGTCAAAAATATGTTGTCACGTTAAATATTTTTATCGAAATGTTTTGAAAAAATCGTGAATAGATTATGGCATTTCTACCTCTTCGACAGAAGGCTGCAATGAAAATGAAGAAACTCAACGAAGACATGTTGAATAGTACCAGCATGACAAACCACAAACTAAAATCGCCTTGTTTCACTAGCGGACCAATATTTGGATCGACTGATGAGAAAAGGAGCCACACTTGGGCAAAAATTATTAAGAGCTGGATGAGCATTTGGTTTAAAATCCATGAAAACCAATATGCCCCTCTGGGATATCCCATCAGCATAAGGTACAACTAGTGAGAATATGTACGTAATTAATTTAACGAACTTATCAACGCGTGAATTTCGAAAAGGCTACCTTGAAACCATTCTCCTTCTCAGTGACAGGACCCTCCACAACTGTAAAAAAGACTGGTACCATGGACAGCACAAAGACGGATATGAGCATTTTATCGATGTCATTTTCTTGGCCCGAATACTTCACATCCTTTACCGAAAATGAATGGTGAGGTGGATACGACAGTGACTGGACATCTATTTCCTTAATTTTCTCTGTGGTGGCTTGTTCGTTTAAAATTAGCTTGCGGAATGTCTTCAGCACCGTCATTTCAATGCCAAGCAATTGAAAATATGATTCAGCTATTCACAAAGCAAAAGCAGGAGATAATATTTGATAGTCCTTTGAGGAGGTATGTGTGATATTTGAAATCAATTTGAATTTGTGTCATCAAAATTGTTTGTGTTACGCTTATGGTTGTCCAAATTAAAGAAAGCTGATGCTTGCTCAAACGAAAATGACGGGGATTTCTGTGACATTATCAAAGTGAATTTAAAGCTTAAAATCGCTACCGATCCCGGAAGAAGCACCTGGAGGATCAACTGCTGGATTATAAATTTCCAAACCCCCTAGATACTTTTGAGACTCTCCTCGTAAGTGGTATTTTAATGCATGTCTTCGAATTGCAGCTTTGTTAGGAACCATATTTAAATCTGTCAAAGATCACGGGCAGTCGTTGAGCTCTGGAATTATATCTCTTAATATCCACCATATATAGTGTAAAATAATTTACCAATATTTGAAGCTAATAGTCTTGCTGTCAGTTCTGACTCAAATTTCCGAGAAAATACAGTATTACTGTGCTCTATGAAGCATGTCATTACACTTTTCTCCGTTGGTGTGCACGTTGTTCCACAAATAGAATCATACAGCTCCTGGATTTTTAAGTATACGTTTAACATGTGGAAGATAAAACTTTGCTGTAAAATTATGGACTGTTTATTAAAATTGTTCGACTTGTTCTGTAGCTGAGTTAAATGTTGTCCAGGGCTTGTTCTCGATTTTTAGAACAGTTCCTAAATACGCTATCATTCCAACTAGCATTAGCGGAGGTATGAGAATCTGCAACAAGGATACCAAAATATGTCGTCTCCTGTACATCCATATTCGGTAAAAAGTCGCCACAAAAATATTTCGATGATGACCAAAATCCAGACGTAGACATTTTCGCTTAGACTTTTTCTTTTCTTCTTTGACGCATTCCGTTTTAACCTCTGTATTGTTCTCTTGGCTTTGAGGATCATTATCATTTTTGCGTTGCATTTTTAATCCTGAACTTAAAGCGTGTAATGTTTTTAAAATTAAATCCTCAGAGATCTCGAATCAGGACATTCTGCAGATTTACATTAGTTGGGTGCAGGTGCATCAGGCTACCGATATAAATGATTCGGATGATTGATGTCATTCAAGTTCAAATGATCTTTCCAGCCATAACATTTAGCAGTTTCTTGGAGACACAGAAAATCAATATGATAAGTTATATTAGTTTTACTGCAGAGCGGGTATGGGTGCATAAAGTTCTGAGATCTGAACTGATGCAAAACCGGTCTATGCACATACAATCTGAATAGACAAATTGACAATGAGAAGGATGAACTGGATGAATATATTGAAATAAATATTAATAGCCAACAATCGTAGTACGCATATATTTGTTCGATATTTATTTTGTTACATCCATGACACGACGACAGAGAGAACAAGACTTAGAATATTACAACAAGATAGGACCAAACTTTGTCCTCTCAAAGTGACGGTACCAAAAAGAGAAATTTGTAACAACTTGTAAAATCACATTGAGCTAAAATCCATAACATTGATAATTACTCCTAATGACGACACGGAAATATATCATCAAATGTAAGGGGTACACTCTTCTCTATTCAACCAACATGAGATGAAAGATTTGACTAACAATTTGTAAATCATGGCATTAAACATATCGGTAGTATTTACCCAATGGGAAATAAATAATCCTGCAATTAAACTTATGTGAACTAGCAGGGAAATAATTAATCTGAGGAAGAAACTCTTACGATTGCAATTCACTTGAATACCTTCCAGCTCACAAAATGACGCAATTGGAGACCATGGAACTCATGGTCACTCATGTCATAATCTTGAACTTACATGTAAACCCATCCACAAAAAATATTTGAGTCTATTCAAGTAGTTCCGTGTGATTGATACAGCTCTGAAATACAATATTATTATCATGAAGTTGAACAGTTTTCAGTATACTCGGAATTAGCTAATATATTTTTATGACTACATATGTTATACTAAAAAATACACTCCTGCTGCCAGTGATGACAAATATATATTTTACATATTGGATAGTAATATATATATATATGGTGAACATTACAGAGGGCTGGGACTAGACTACTAGGTATTTGACATTTGACATTTTCATAACTAACAAAACTAATGTATGTATACATTATCTTGATCACATTGACCAGTACAATAAATTAATACCATAAAACCGTCAAAACGATTCTCCGGCAATGGCTAATGGAAAACCGTAAAGAATCAAGTACACTAACAACTAAAAGTGATAAGAATATGTTTATATGATATCTAAAAATCCTTGTCTGATAGCTAGCTAGAGACTATGGCGAATGAAGGTCAACCGTGTCAAGTTATTCGAGTGACATTTTTTTGCAAGTTGGTAGTTTTGCTAAAGTTCCATTATGATGGACTGCTAGTTTGTGGGATATTAAATTACTCAAACTCTCTGATTAGTTTTACCTGAATTAGTGACGCAGTTGATTATAATTTGTCAAATTGACAGTAGATGCGACTGGAGGATGTGCAATATTTGATTTCAGGTGTTTTTGTTGTTAATTTAATTTGAGATAACTAGCCAGATCGTTATAATCGTTAAGATATCACACTCGTTATTCCTACATACTTATCAGGTACGACCTTACCACCAGAGCAGTCTCGAAATTGGACATTCCACAACTCCAATTTCTTCAAGGCAGGCAAATGGTCCAGGATCTTTGAAGAACCTGCGAAATATCCCAGAGCTAAAAACTTCAGTTCTGTCATCTCCTGCTGAAACATGAATCTGTGGAGCTTATTCCTTGGAGACTGCGGAAAACAGATATGAAGACTACAGAGAGTGGCTGAGAGAGAAGATAAGAACCGCTGTAAAGTTGATTTCACGATTGGGGTGAAGCTAGGTCGACGATTTTGATTCTGGCGAAGAAATTCGTGTCGCATATCGTCCTCATTGTTATTTTCCAATGGTGGTTCTTCAACGTCATCTTCCATGTTATCATCTTGAAAATCGTTATTCGGCCTTCCAGCTTCACCATCGTCAAACTGCAAGTCCTCCAGGTCCAAAATTAATGTGCTTAGTGGCAAGTTTCTACCAGTCAACAACCGCATTTGAGCATCAGACAGGGCCAAGCAAAAGTTGAGAGAGGACAAGTGTTGCAGTTCAGAGGTTATAATGACTCTGGCAAGAACAACGTTGATGTAGTCGTCAAAAAACTTTTTATTGCCAGGGATGGAGATTTCTTCAATATTTGGAGTAATGGATAACAACTGACGAACGAACAACTCTGCCCGATCTGCATCCCGGTCGGTTAGGAGTACATCTAGGTAAAGTTTCTTCAGACTTGGCAACAAAACTTGGTGACTACGTCGATGGTCCTCATCCGTATTCGCAAACAAGTGAGCTGGAACACCCCATTTCATTTCTAATATTAATTCTTCTAAATTGCATAACCTGTTCTCCCAGATTTCTCCCATGTGACCCAGTGATTGTGGAAAATTGAAAGGAAGGAGATCAGTGGTGTATTTGAGACGTCGGATTTGTGAACCAAAAGTCGAGAAAAACTGGTCAATCCGCTCAACCCCTGTTTTGGGATCACAGTAGTCAAAATGAAAACTACGGTGGGAGTAGCGGTATTGATTCTTGAGACAATCCTGGTCACAAGCGAATGCGACATGGCCATCCCCGTCATGATGGTTTTTGAAGCAAGGCCAATCAACCTCAATATCATTTTTGTTCACTTCTCCATATTCAGCATTCTCTTCCTCAGCTGATGACGGCGACAACTCCAAGCAGGCGGAAGATGAGCATGGCGATGATGTGAGAGAAGACGGTGGAAGTGAGATCGGTTTTATGTTGGAGAGGTAAATCTCCAACTGTGGAATAGTCTTGAATGTTATCGTCTCCTCACGTTGCAGTGCTTTACAAGCAATTTCATTGTACTGGGAACTGACTAGTCGACATGACTTAAGGTCGGCTACGCTCAAGTTTTCCAAGATAGTGTCGACGATCTGAAAAATATTAGTTTTCCAAATATATTAATTTTCCCCCTTATTTTTTTAAATGAGAAATTGCGATATCCATTCAAGATAAATTATTATATACTTACATGCGGAATACACATGGGATGAGGTTTGCGATCCCATGGAAAGCCAGTCTCCGGCTCTGATGTGAAGTCCATTGAAGCAGCCCGGGTTATGAGCTAGGTCTTCTCTCAGCAGCAGCTCTTACTTTCCCTTCCTGGCCACTGCTACACTTTTCCTTTCAGCACTGCAATATATATACCAAGAAGGTAACCATCATCAACTCCAGTGTCTACTTTCAACCCAACATTAGGAAAACCCGCAGCACCAGTACAGAGTGAACATCACGATTACCATTCCCTTCCTAATATTACCACTATGCTTCTATCTTGTTCACAAAAGCTTCTACTCGGCTTTTCTCTTACATGTCAAATGCACACGTAGTGGAACTGTGGAACTCGGAACGTAAAGCAGACTTAGCAGACATATAGCAGTAGTACTGCCACCAGCATATCGGTAAAATAGGAAAGCCACTTTATACGTAAATCAAATCCGTAAGGTTTTCTCAGCTTCTTTTCTCTACATGCACGATTGTATTAATGCGACTACACTTTTTGGTAATAGAAGGGGATGGATGGATTTCCCCACTACTTTTCCTCCTTCCAACGACCCCCTCCTACCAATCCAATCCTTACCCTATCAAACACAAGCTTAAGTAGAAAACCGGCCAAAGAGGAATGTAGAGAGCAAGGTCATCCGTTGTAGTTGTAGTACCAGTAAAACGATATGTAAGAACATTTTTGTCTGGATATTCATATTCCAGTATTCTTATCCTTCATCTAGAGTGAAAGCTATTTCACTTTGTGACGGTATAACTATATTGGGCTCTTTATGCAAAGGATTTTTTTTATTACGAAAAGAAAGTTTCTCAGACCTTCACTCACATTTGAAAGGAAAAGGCATGGTAGTAAAGCCAAGTTAAAACCTTGTACTTTGTACATGCTATTCCACTTTCTGATTTTCCTTATCTTTAACCTAACCTAAAATCCATGCATGCATATAATATAAATTGGTTGAATAGAATCCTTTTTAGTAAGAAAAATCGTTTTACAGCAGTATCTCAGTCCATTGCCCTAAACATCACTTTTACAACATTTGCTATTATTAGTCTAGATGTGGTAAGGTCCCTTTGCTCTACTGCAACGTGCAAGTTTTTATCTGCAGAAGACCTTTTCAAGGACTCCCTACGAACCCCCTTTCTAGATGCCAACTAACAAAGCGAAAGTAGTAACCTTTATCCTGCGTTCTCTCCTACTGTCTGATTTTCTCTCTGCAAATTTCGAATCATGATGGATGAGGAAAGGCTAAAATGGCTTGGCAAGAGGAAAGGAATTTCGATTCTATACTACCCATATGCATTCTATTCAATTTAATATGCAGGCTAAGGCTTGATTTTTTTGCTAGTTTACCTTCACCCGCTAAAAGACTTTCAGTACGTCATCGTTAACTGCCTAACAGTCTAAAATAAATAGCTAAAAGGTTTATACCACAATCATACACCTAACCATGTCATCAGCAGCTTTATAAGGCCCGTAGGCAAACCACTTCCCAATTCCCAATCTAATGTTCGTATTATTATTATTACAGAGGAATGAACACAATAGACAAGCTTTCTTCAATCCAAATGGAGTTTTACAAAGGTTTTGCGAATGTAGAGACAAACCTACTTCCTTCCGTTACGCTTGCCTGCAGTCATAGTTTAGTTCTATTTCAGACCATTCATTCTCCTTATTATTGTTTGTGTGCTTTGGATGATGGCTTTCTGAGATTGTAGAGATGAAAATCATAGCCAACCTTTCATGTAGATTACATTTTCGACAACATTCGTGTGTAATATGTAAGGCAGCCTTCTTTCATTATCATAAAGTCTAATTTACATAAGAGGAACTTGAGATTTACTCCACTGACTAAACAAGAGGGCGGAAAAAATACATCATTTCATACGGGAAAATCTCTGGAAAAGCAAATAGAAATGGAGAAAGTGGGTGTATGATGCCATCCGACATTACCTTGGGAAAATATCCCCCTCAGAGAAATTTCCCTTTCGTGCAAGAAAGCTTGTATACGAGTACTCAACAAAGTAGCTTACACAAGGGAGAGATGAGGTAACCTGCTTTTTTTGCAAGTCAAGAACAAAAGAAATTAGAGAGAGTAAAAGTATAATATTTCATACTTTCCCACATTCCTCATTCATGACACAAGAGAAAGATGGGAAAATTCATAAAAACCACATTTACATGCATTAGCAACGCTTTTCGTATATCAATGATGTGGTCACAGGCGGTTTATATACTTGCCCAATATTATTCTGTGAATTCAACTAAAACTACATTACAAATCCAATTTCCCCGAGTTTGACTTTTCTCTCTCAAGGTAGTCAGTCCGACAGTGAAGGGAAAACTTTCCCTTACACTTTTACAGTTGTAATTCAGTCAACGAAGCGAAAAACTCGTTAGAACTCCATTTTATCAAATTACGCTTGCTCATATAATGTTGCATAGAATTTCCAAGGCTAAAAGAAGGAGAAGTGGAGTGGAATAAAATGAGCCAATTCGCTTTGTATACTACTGACAATGAGTTGTGTACTCTCGCTATCATTCCAAAAAAATGGAGGAAAAAATACACTCCTGCAAGCGGCACGGTGTCATGTCAGTTTCAAGCTTATTTTAAGAATCTACGTACACAACAGTCAGCCGTGATCTGGTCTGGTTTTTGGCTGTTATAAAATGTATATTTCGTTCATTTTTGTGTGCCAATATGTGCCAGTTGCAGACGCTGCCGTAGTGTTATGTTACATGTACTTTTTCATGCTGGCTTCACCCATTAGGTGAAACGTGACTGTAGGTTGACAAAAATCTGACAGAGGAGCAACCGAACCAGAGAAAAAAGAAGAAAACTTTAAGGACAGCTGCTGTTCAAACCGATACGATGCATGAAGTCCTATAAGGCAGAAAGAAAAGAGAACCTCAAGGTTGCAGTCGCTGACATTTTCTACTTTTCCCTATCCAATAATAACTTTCAGACACTTTTAATAATGGATCAGTTCAGTGCTGACAAAAAAAAGTAGCAAGTTGTTTATAGCACAGAGGAATGTCTACAAATCAAACCCTTTTTCTAAGGAAAAATGCCATCAAAAGCTTAGTCCATTATGGATGATGGATGCACAATGGAAAAAAAACATTTGGCAAGCACTATAGAAAAAATACCGCAATGTTCAAACATTCGCTTGAAGAATATCACTCTAGTTTTTACTTATAGACTTAGAAAAAAGCAAATATGCTTCTGTTAGTACCTTTTTTCACGTAATCAGGCAAAACCTTTAAACAAGGAATCCCTTTCAGATTTTTTGCTTGCTTTGCTTGAGGAAGCTTTGCTGGATTGGATATTTAATTGAGACAATAAAAACCAGACTTTAAAACCACACTAGTAATAACTGATAAGGAAATCCAGACAAAATGCACTTTTTTATTACTTCACATTTCACGAAAACGAATATGACTATGACTGCGTATGACTTACAGGGCAAAATCTCAAGGAGCCTTGTAAGACTATCTTGTACGTCTGAATGTGACTGGTTGGGTTTCGAGACACAATATGAAGCACTTCTCTTGGCGAATGTTGTTAGACATTATTAAATGTTCACAGATGAAGGAGGCTCAAGAGAATTTTGTTCATTTCATTGATCTTGTTTGCAAATCCTCTCAATATTCTAGTATCAAGCCTATATCTAGTATTTCACATTGTCACATCCTGTCGTAAAGCCACAGAAAAGATGTTTTTTAAAGCTGACTCAAAACACTATAGACTATAGGGCTACTCCAATGACTATCACTGCAGCTTCAATTCCGTTCAACGTCTATTTTATTGCGGACGACGGACTATACCGTTTCTTTTTATTGCACATATTGCACCACATTATCCTTATCATCTGATCAAACTAATAGCTCTTTGTAGCATTGTCATTCATATACATAGCGAATTTATGCTTGCTCAAATAAAACAGAATGAGTGTGCAATGCAAACTGCTTCTTTCAAGTTTCAAGTACTGATGGCCAAAATTAACCGAAGTTGAGTTTGCATCCAAGCGATTTTTTTTGTCACATGCACACCAGATAAAGGCTGATTGAAGTTGAGTGTAAAATGGAAGTTCGTAGACTTTGGATGATGGTACAAAAAAGCATATCTAATGTTTTGAATGTGGCCCGTACACTGCACTGTACGACGATGTAGGTTAAATGATCCTATTTGTACACCCTCCACCACACCAGTAATAACTGGATTTCACTGGTTTTGAATCGGCAGGGAATAAATATTTGTGCATGCTCATGTTTTCGAGCGTGTGGTGTGATAATGTATTCGATTTTACTTACACCAGCCAAGCCATGAAGGAGAAGAATTGTTAAACAAAAAATCGTGGCGCTTGAGAGCAAATATAGCTATCGAATAAAAAACGGGAAGAAACTTTCCGGTTAAATCTAGTATCCTTTCGTTTACACAGTGATTAATAACAAGGGTGTTAATCTTGGTAGCAGTGACTAACGGAATCGTATTTGTTAAGGAATGCATATTTTTATACTTCCTCTTTGATGCTGTAATACATCATATTACACGAACCCATTCAAGCCGAAAAACCTAAATATTATGAAATTCGCCCACTCAGCACACATAATGCATTGGGACGAAGTAGCCGTACTAAAGCGTAGTTAAAAATGCATGGACGTTGTCATTAAACTTTGACTTTAAGATTTTAAATAGACATACGTTATAGAGTGTAGAAAAAAATACTAGGCAACATTGTCTACCATATACCCAATTCCTTACATGGATTTGCAAATCAGTGGAGATCTTTTGGTGGGTTCTTTAGCTTAAAGCATTCCGCGTTTAATAATGCCCACAATGTCTCCATTCATTGGTTCTGAGGGACATTAGGAGCGTTGTATTTTTTTAAGAAAATTGAAATTTTCTCTGTTACGTGTATTTTCATTGTCGCATCAACCATTCAATATTAGCTATAGATCTATGATTTTTTACATAGTTTGAAGCTTTTGTTTGGTACGAGTTTTAATCCCTGGTTTGCTCTTCATAGTTTTCCACACT
>JAHZNA010001449.1:0-19181 GCA_027743935.1 Sinodicranocentrus sp. ZH6
TGTTGTTGTATTAGATTGTTAGGTTAATGTTTGAAGTGAGATTTAAAAATGTCTTATACGCGAGCTCAACTTAGTCTTACCAGATTTATTCATTCTTTTTGGGCTTTCTAATTAGAGGAGCTGTGTGACTCTCTGTGTCTTGTTTCGTGGTGGATAAGAAATGGATCAGCCGTTTCTTTGGAACGGAAATGAATTTGGGATGAGCCTGGTCCTCTTTAGATATTGGCGTAGTTGTTAAGAGGGTCTTTCCGGTTTTGCACTGGAGATAAAATCTCTTCTCAGATGGGCCATTACAGTTGGATATAAGCAATCGCTCCGCCTTTTATTTAAAGACTTGATGGGTTCTATGTAAATTGGCTCGCAAATGGGTGTAGAAAACCCATACTCCAGGTTCCTTTCTGCTGTGACTGTACTTGATAATCCTACCATGCATTGTTGACCTATTGGCTGCAACTGCTTCAGAGTTGTTACACCCATCGTTTCTCAGTTATGTTAATACAGTTAAACGTTTTACATAAAAATATGTTCAATCAATTTATTTAGTACGTAGAGTTGTGTTACTGGTACTAAGATTTACAGCAAACTTGCAAAAAGGAAATCATTGTTTATGGACCTTTGTTGGATCTTCTGAAAATTGCCAGTCTGATACAATTCGATGTCAAAATGCGCATTGAACCTAAACAATTACATTTTGAAAACCACGACCATCTCATTTTAAGTTTGAAGTTGATATTTTTTATTTCTAACCCTGTATCCAATGAGTAGATAAAAAAGCAGCAGCCGCAAATCGTCGGCTTTAATATATGCAAGTGGCCAAAAGACCGGACCGTTATAGAAACTGTCAAGACGGAGGCTTAAGACTTAAGAAGCTTCGGAGGTGGAAAATCAGTCTTTTTTGAAAAATATAAGTGGAAGTCCGACTCAAAATCAATTTACTAAAAATGGAGGGCAACATATGGATAAAACTTCAATGGCATGAACTATCTCTTTTCTGATTGGAATTTGGCAAAGGTATACGAATATAAATTTTACTCAAATAATTTTAAAACCAAAAATATCCTAACCACGATATCCATCGTAAAATATATTAATCTAGCATTGCAACTAGTAAGTTTAATTTGGCCATCCTTTCGATTTCTTTAATTACATAGGCAGCCATATCTATTATAAACATTTACGAAAGTGACAACAGCTACTTTGAAATCATTATTCCTCTCGAAGACTTCATGGGGGGCAAAAACCTGGACCAGAAAACGGAATAAATTACTGTTTTTAAAAGTATTAACTACGCTTTCATTGATTGGAGTTCTCTTCAAGACATCGTGGACCAATTCACAGTAAAAGATGTATTGGTCTACGTCGAAAAAAGCCCTCCAGGTGGAATACAGTCTGATGACAATCTACAAGCATATTTATTTAAAGACCAATTTAAAATAAATGGTAGACCTGGTGTTTTGTGTGCCAAAAAAGAAAAAAGTCTTCCAGTTCTGTATTTTGAAAACGCTGAGTATTTATATGTATCAGAAATAAGCAACTGTGACAGCTTATTAAACTTAATTTTAGCTGAATGGGAGTTTTCCTTAATTAAAAGAATTAGATTGCACAGAGTTGTGCTTACATTATTCCGAATTTTAATAAATCCCATGAATTATCCATCTAGTATATTGCACATTTATTACTCCATTAGCTTGATTTTCATATTGATTTCTCGTTTAAAAAAACCTTGAATTGGATGTCAGACTAAGTAAATCCTTACCCAACCTTGACCTACTGAATAGAAATTCATGAGAAGAATTGCAAACCTTTTGAATTCTTCGTTTGCATCAGAGTTGGGTTAACTAGCTATTCTTTGCTTGGGTTACACCGCAATGGAATCTCCCTCTGGAATACCAGTCACCGTGTTTACTGGTGGAGGTGATCTAGTGACTGTATTGCGAGCGTTGTCTTCATGGTTAAATCGTAAGACCTAGAATGTTTTTATAACAATACAGCAGCAACAATAAGTAAACAGCATTCAAATCATGCATAATAGCAGGATATTTCTCAAAAAGATTCATGACGATGTCCTGTTGAATCACCACCAATTAAAATATAGCAACAATTTAAACATTGCATCGAATTCCCTTCCCGTCTATTAGATTTCATTTGATTTTCACAAATAAATTATTTTTTAATTTTGAAAACCTTATTATCGTTACTATATGCTTCGTTAAGCACTGTATCGTTACTGCGCCATATTCTGCTATTATATTTGCAACTTAAACTAAGCAAGCATTTTCACGAACACATCTCATAATATCACAGCAATAACTAACCTAGATACATGCATTTAATGTAATGCACAGATGAGGAACATGCACATGTGCTAACTTATTTAACAGATTTTTAACTACACCAAGGAGTCAACAAAATGAAACGAAGGGCAAAAATAATAAGTAGTACTGATAAGAACAAATCTGAGTGACATGTACCTATTTCCATTTACATATAATGCCTGCGACGGTATAATATAGGTAAAAACTCGACGTACTAGGTTTAAATGACGTTTAATGAATGCAAGTAGAGGAAGACGTAAAGCTTTCGATACTGCACTGTTGGATTGGGGGTGCTAATGGATGTGATAAATATCTAGACAAATGTAATTGTATTAAAAATGGTAAAATTATATTGGAAGTTTTGTATCATTTTGGAATATCATTCATAAAAAAAATGAAATAAAAAACATCACATGATAGCGAATGTTGCTTCCAAACATGGATAAATAAGGTACATTATGGAATGTTAAATAAACAAAAATATATGAATACATACTAAGCCCTTCTTCCACAAAATGTTTTGTAAAATTTCATAAAAGCACATGAGCTGTTCTGTAAGGGAGTTGCAATGATTTGTTTATTCTAGGATAGTACAGTTGACGGTTTAATGTGTTTTTTTGGAGAGTTGAAGGATAAATGCGTGATACTCGGGTGCCTGAAGCCTCCAATCGTCTCTATTTTTCAATCCCTATTGTAATATGAGATAATTTGTTATAGATATGAAAACTATATACATGCATATTTTTTGTTTGTTAGCTCATCCGTCCGTTGAATGAAAATGGGATAGGCAAAGTAAAATTGAANCCAATCGTCTCTATTTTTCAATCCCTATTGTAATATGAGATAATTTGTTATAGATATGAAAACTATATACATGCATATTTTTTGTTTGTTAGCTCATCCGTCCGTTGAATGAAAATGGGATAGGCAAAGTAAAATTGAATAGAGTCTAACCTGGCGATTCCCGTAATCTGAGCTTGATAATTTTTCGGAATGTAACGGAATGTATTTGGTGGTGAGTTTGTGTTCGAGAAAAAAAGAATAGAAGATGGTGCAAATACAGATATGCCTGTAAAAGGTAAATGCAAACTAGGTTCATTTGTAGGAGATGTGATTAAAATTTCGTCTCGTATGTCTTAGTCTTGAACACATTTTATGGGTGTAGATGCGGTTGTTGGAGGGAATTATGGATATATTATCGCATCGGGCTTGCCAGTAAACAACTTTCCATGCTCAAATGTGGCTGTTGAAGGAGCAACAGTAGATTTTTATTATCCTGCATGATCAGGTTTTCATACTTTGACGAGGTTGCTAAAGGAATTTTAGTAATTCGGTTTGAGGCAGATGTGATGTACGTTTTTTGGGAGAGGTTTAGAAGTTGAAGTAGCTACTGTATGATTAAGTTGAACTGTATATAAAAAAAGTCATTCCAGTTGTCGGTGTTGGTCTGTGTTTTTTCCTAATTCCTTTCTTTTAAAAATCATTTTGAAGAAAAAACATATTTTAATCTAGAATAAAAAGAAAATGGCTTTGAGAAATGGAAATGAAGTTCCCTCTGAGTGATTATCTATGAATATGATTGCCTGACTTCCAGTCTTTTTTCCTTGTGCAGAGATTAAAATCTGCCACTTTAACCAAACTCAAAGCGATTAAGAAAACATGAAAACAATTCGAAACATCCTCGTAGGATAAGATTGGTAAATATCTCGTACTTGTTTTTTTCCTTTATTTCTCCATAGATTATGCGTTATGAGGCAATACACGTTCCCATAATTATTTAACGAAAACACGGCCACTGATAAACATTCGAGGTATATGTATCTCCTATGGCCTATGGTTAGTAGATGATTGAGCTGGATAAGGAGAAACAACCGGGATCCTGGAGGGATTTAGTTCAATACCCTTGTGATCATGCCGAAGACGCCCTCAACAACGTGCTGTTTGAATGTTGCAAGTTTTACTCAAAGTATCAAGGCGATGATGATTATTTGGCTATGATTACGACTATAATTATGATAAATATTGTCAAGGTTATGATCGAAGCTCATATAAAAAATAAATGCGATTTTTTCCCTCTATTTTTTTAAAAAACGGTGATGGTCGAGGAATTAGAATTAGAATAACCCAATTGTGAAAATATGACATTTGAATACGTATAAAAATAATGGGATTGAATAAAAAACAATGTTATCCTCAAATATCGTTAATTCAAATAAATTAAATAATGAAGGATGATGGAATGTATTACTTAATCAAATAAATATAATGTTTCTCATTTAATACAGTCAAACTTACACTCGTAATTTCTAAAGACGTTCATATTATATTACGTCAACATGTTATGCCTTTGCTATGTAACATGTTAAACTAAATATTTTATGAACGAGCATCTGAATACAGAGATTTTCAGATTTTGTGAAACAATAAATGGCCATTAATATTTCTAGTTATCCTTTCGCACGGATAAAGATAAATGTTTACTCAAAATTGTGCTCATTAACTTTATACAATTTATTTGCCCCTGATTTGCTCCCATTCTCAACAACCACTTCCACTGAAGTCTTCAATTTCAGATTACCGTAAATCTTTCCCATGCAAGACCTCCACATTGTTTTTGCTTCTTTTCTAAATCTTGATGCCTTCAAGTAGTATATTGGTAAATTTGCAGCGGAATTAATTGTAGACGAAAGCAAAATCGCAAGAATCCCTTCTCTATACACAATCTCATACCAAAGATAATTAAAGCTGACCACGATGGCAGCAATAGTACTAAGGAAAAACACGATGACAACAGGAGTAAACATTTTTCCTGCGTTTAGCTCTTTACTTTGTCTCACATTTAAAGTTGAGTCACGGCGGTAAAAAAATTTTCTAATCTGCGAAAAAAGAAATGCATTTTTAACATAAAATGTATGACTTGGTTCAATATATTGTACATGTTTTAGAATTACATGGTGGTATGTTAATGCTGTCAGAGTAATTAGTGACAATAGGGGCAACCAGTAGTCAATTTGATCATGTAAATTTTTCATTTCTACGTAAGCATAAATTCCCAATTTGGTTCCATAAATAACATAATCCAAATCCTCTATGCTTGAAATTCCTCTTCCGATTGTATTCTCTCCAATATAAACTCCTGCAAATCGTGGCATCGCCAGTAGACAGGACCACAGGCAAATAAAAACCACAAGGAAATATGTATTCCTGGCAGTAAAGTATTTTACCTTTTTGAAAGGAAAAACAATGGCCACATAGCGCTCCACAGCTATCGCTACTGTGATAAAGGAGGAGCCGGATTTTGCTAAAAATATATAAATTTCACTAAAATTATTGTGACGCAATATTTGACGCAAGTAAAAGTTAAATTAAGGGGATTACCAAAAAGATTTGCTTCAAGTCCAACAAGGTATGAAGCAACGGTAGCTAAATTTCTGCTCCAGTTTTCTGTAATATCACCATATAACTTTAAATTTGAAAAATACATAAATAGAAATAGATAAATAAATAGAAATGGTTATCTTACGAAAGAAAACAATCATAGAGCCAGCTGTAATCACTGCTGATAAACTCGCCAAGAGGTCAAAGAGAGCTAATGTAGATAACAAAATGTCAAATGACTTTCCTGTATTTTGTCTCCGAAGTATTGTTATAATAAGGCAACTCATAAAAATTGCACAAATTCCAATAAAAATTGTCATCCCGCCAATAATTCGAGATATAAAATGCCCTAGTCCATCTTCATTCATTCCTTCCCCCGTCAAAAACTTTCCTGTGTGAGGACAATATACACAGTTGGGATTGTCTTGGAAAATAGAGCAGTCTCTCTTTGTCTCAGGTAGATTTAATAAGACGCACATTCCAATAGGAAATTCTGTCACTGAAAAGTTGGAAACTTCCATTTAAATGGTTTTGAAGAGATGTCAAGAAAAAACTATGCATCTGCTGATGGTCAGGACAGACTAAAATGTTTACTAATGAAATAATGCATTTACAAAAAACATGTATATTATAAAAATCACAAGTTCTGTATTTTGTTTATTCCCAGCAAAAATATAACTTTTTATTCCTGTAAAAAAACCAATATGACCTCAATGCATGGTTTGACAAATGTTTTTAAATCCATCAGGCCAAAACAATCCCAATACTTTGGAACACTAACAGATAGCCTGATATATTGTTCCTCATAAATTTCCCCATGCTGTCGGTATCATCGTAAGGTAGATTCTACACACACAATCTTTAATTCTAAGTGACGTATATGCGAAATACCAATTGCGTACTATTTTACTAAATTTATGAATTTTCTCTTTGCTTGTTCACCACAATGATTTGCTTGATATTTTTATTCATGTTAAATTTCGTAGTATGACTTCAAAGCTGATTATGAGGAAGACGGTGACGTAAATGACCACACATTTGCGTAATATTTAACTTATTTATAAAAAATAACCAAATGCCCATGCACTCACTACAATTATTTTAGGCTAGGTTTTGTAAAACTTTTATAAATATCCCGCTTGTAAAAAATCGCTTGTTGTGCTCAACTGTTGACTGTATTACGAAATATGATTGCAAAATGAACTTCCTGTCTTGATTTACGTTTAGGATTGCGCATTTGGGAAATTTTTTAAAGAGTTGGGAAGCAATTGAAAAAACACTAGTCATGTGTACGAATATAGACAAGGAAGCATAAAACTATATATTCTAAATTGAGTTAATATACTTTTAAAATATGCGTATATGCATTTGGATTGGATACATGGAGTTTCTGCAGAAAGTTGGATATAGTTATTTTATTCAAGTTTGACGCAATAGGTTGGCAAAAATACGAAGGATTTAGGATTTTCCTCATTTGTTTTGTTGTTCTAGAAGGATTTAATAAATAGAGTAATAGAGAGGTTTGAAAATCATTAAATCATGAGCTCAATATTATGATGATTTCTGTCTCAGTATATTTATTTACGTGAAAAATATTCCAATCTTTAACTTTTTTACGCTATATACAGCTAAGTTGTTATCTTTATTCAAATACATTACGGCAATGAATTATCTGATATGATGTAAGGCGAAATGAATATTTAATAAAATGATATTATTAATTCAACTTTATTTGATGAACAAGTAGACGATCACTTGAATATTAAACTATGCATATTATTTTCAAACATGTTCACAATAACTAATACTGACTAATTTAAAAGCTAAATAGGAAGGTTTTTGCTGTGAATTGTTTGCACAGCTGAAATCATTTTTTGTTCAATTTTGTCAAACAAAGTTTTTCAAGTTTAGAATAATAAAACTGCACACAAACGATTTCCAGCTGGTCTAATATTTATTCTGAAAAGCTCTACTCAAATGTAAACAACATACGAGAAAATTCATTTTGAATAATGATCACCCAAATGAGCATACATTGTGATGGTATTCTTCCAAAACAAATATTAACATTTCTTCCGGCAAATGTGTCAATAATATTTTAGATTTTTCTATTTTGATGCTTTTGTGAAGCTTTCTGTAATATTAACAACAATAGTTACAAGGTCTCTTGTTGGTCCTACATATATAAGTCAAAATGAAATTCCAGAACTTCATTACATCTATTCAGATTTCGCAGCTTTGAAAAATAATAGCAATCCTCAACTTAAAATTATAATGGTTCTCCTGCAAGTTTTATTTCACGTAGGAATTTTGACAGTGGCTTCTTTTGGACAAGGTAAAATAAAATTTGGGAATTTTCCCATTTTAACTTGTTTGAAAATGAATAATTGTATAACTGCAAACAGGATATCCCAATCCCGACCCTGTAAACTTTGGAGAGTTTGGAGGAAAAAGTTACTTCATTGCAGAAAATCCCTATGAGGGTGTTGGTTGGGTAGGATTGAATATATTAATTTTATAAATATCAAGTTACCTTTATAAATTACTTTTTTTAAAGAACTGGACAGATGCCGGGGAATATTGTCAAATACATGGGTTAGAATTGGGAACTTTGGAAACAAAAAGAGAACTCGATTACGTGGAAGCTACATTGAATAGAAATAAATACCACAATTGTAAGTGCCTATATACTAGGTATACATACACCCGTAACAAAAACACTGCTCTTTTGAATGAAAATTTCCTTTCATTTTCATTTACTACACAGATTATTGGACTTCTGGACGAGATTCACAAAGTTCCAGACAGTTTTCTTGGAACACAACAAATTTTCAAATAATGGAAACCATGCCATTTTCAAATTTATTTATGCGAAACTATGGAACTTGTATAGTAATAAGTCTGCAATATGACGAATTCCTCATGCACCCTTGCTCAAATCGCGTCATAAATGGTGGTGTAATATGCGAAAAAGCTACTGGGCTCAATTAAATTTCTCATTAAACTGGTCTATCATTTTAATCTCAATTAATAGAAAGTTTTATGAAAGTAAATATAAAAAAATGTTTACAGGTATAAAATAACTTGATTGTCTTTTGGCATCGTTTGAAATTAATTTTTCTCCAAAGTAATACTGCTTTTAAAAAGATAAAGTAGTTAATTAGGAAAAAAATAAATTGGGGCGTCCTTAATTTTAATTATAAAAGCAATTAATTAAGTTTTTACACATCCTTCAGCAAAATCATATCATGCACGCCAACCAAGAGAACAAAGCTTGAAAAGCTATACACCTCATTTGTCTCCCTTTACCCCGAGACGAGGCGCTCTCCTTGTGTTCAAATGCAAAATAATAATATTGTGCATCCAGTACTCCAGCAGAGTGAAAAACAGGATGGTCAGGTGGAGAACAATTAATTTAATAGTTAGTAATCTTGCAATTTTGAAATCTTTACATGAAATTTATTAATTATAACTGTCGTCACCTTACAGTTAGTTAACTAGAAAGGATTTAAAAAATGAAGACATCAGCATCTACGGCCTCTCTTAATAATGATGTTTTGTCAACCTCAACCTGAACTGGAGGATTGGGAGCCTTGTCTTATCTGCTCGACATTGATAGCTTCCTCAACAGTGCTTAAAGTTAAAGTGACCCCACAAGTACCTCCAGGGTTGGATGTGGACACTCCAGTGAATGACCACTTGTGGCCGATATTTTTACTTAGGAAGGTGCTCCAGCTGGAACAGAAAGAGTGTGAAAAACTACTCCAGCAGACTGAGGGATTGAATCCGGGAAGCTGGTTTAAAATGTGCGAGCCTTGTTGTGAAACGGTTAACGGTGCATTTCGAATTCATAAGCAGATTTCCCAGATGGAGTGGAGTTTCGAGCAGTTGAGGGAGGAGGTGAGGGAGAAGCTGAAGGACAGTTTGGAGAATCCTCAGGATGTAGAAGAAGGGAGGGTTTTCTCGCCGAGGAAAATTGTTCGAGATTATGTTGCTGGTATTAAGTTATTTAATTTAGAATTAAAAAGAACGCGTTTTAAATCATTTGAATAATTTCTTCTTAACTCTCATTTAAAAGTAGAATGGTTATTTGGTTTTAGCACGACTCCTGTCCAACTGTGACTCTGACATTGGTGGGAATGCAGATCTGGAGGTTGAGTCAGACCCCTTGATAGCACCCACGCCTAGTGGATATGAAGATGCTAACGATATTTTAGTTGATGTTCCTCCGTGAGTGTTCAATTTTAGTTGCTTTTGAGCTTTTAATTATTAAATTAGCTTCACTGGTTTCTCACAAACTTGGTTCAAAAAAACTTCCAGGCAAAATCCACTAGTCTATGTTGTTTCGGTATTGAAACCACCCAAAGCGAAAAGGAGGAAAGCAAAGAATAACCCAAAAAGATATACTGGTGGCATGAATGAGAAAATTAATTGTTTATACCCCCACGCCACCACCAGTTCAGCGCTAACTGTTCGAAGAGTAATGTATATTTAGTAACTTTAATTTAATGATGATAATGATGCAAATGTAAAAACATGAATAGATAATTATCTTGTATTTTTATTGTAGAATCCCAAATTTTCCAATCAAGGCTATGCCTATTACTGCCCTGCGTGTCCGTTCAAAAGCCGCTATTATTTTATTTTCACCCGTCATCGGCGAAATGTCCATTGCATTATTGAGAAGCCACTAAGAGACACCTTAACATGTAGAGAGTGCTCGTTCCGAGCAAAAACTACAAAACTTTTGAATCAGCATCAAAAGCAAGCTCATGCACAATTGTTTACTTTCAAATGCGATTGGTGCAATGAAAGATTTCGAAATCCTCAAAAGTTAAAGAATCACATTGAGTTAGTTCACTTGAAACGGATTGTTAAGTGTCCCAAATGTGGAAAGGGATTCCGTAGTACTCAATACATGAAGCAGCATTTATCTGTTATTTGTAAAAACAAAAGTTAGCTTTATTGAAGGTTTAAAACTATTTAAAAACAATGTGTTTCTAGTGAATTAATATTAATCCTTTGAGTGATCCTCCGATTGTGAGTATTGAATACTGTGATTTTAATCAAAGAGTAGTATAAAAATAAATAAATGTAAAAAATTATACATTCGGTTTAATGTATTATAGTTAGACAGCTTACAATTTAATCAGCTAGTTTCCTTCCTTTGTATCTCAGAATTACTAAGAGTGCAAAAATTTAAATGAAATTATCTTTCTTCTGCTTCCTGATAAAAATCACAACAGGTAGTGATGATTATGGCTGCAAACAATAGCTAGTAAAATTTATTTATTATCAATCAAGCTATCATCCATTGATTTGTATTCATTTTTCCCTATTTGGCTACACAACAAGTGGGCAACTTTTATTTTCAAGTGTGGTTTTGATAGTTTAGGGTTGATAGCAACATTTAGAAACAAATTTTGACCTGAATTCCAACATACTCCAGAAGTATTACAGAGACTTTATCGAGCTCTCATTTTAATATGGTTCAACATTCTAAATCCATTTTTTCTACATAATTGTCCTCGAGTCTGATAAACTTAATGTAATTTAAAAATAATAGGATTTTCCACTAAAAACAAGAATTTTTTCACCATGCTCTACCAGCTATTACAAGACCAAAAGGATTATTTCTGGCATTAGCTAAAGTAACTGCATCCAATGCATTAGTTTGACGAGCATGTTCAGCTAATTGTGCACGCCTGGCTGGGGTAACCCCATCATGGTCAAGGTTTGGCTGTCTACCAATAGGAAAGCCAGCCAACGTGGGAACTGCTGGATCAGCTGTGTCTACACCTGGAGCAGCTTGAGTTCTCCTAGCAAGAGAAGCAGATATTGTTCCAAGGCGTTGTCCAGGAATAGGGTGAACTTCTTCTAAAAATATTCCCCGTGGAGCTTCAATCTCGTTAGATGACCAGACACGGCGACCAGTGGCAAAAGATTTCCTGAATATTGCTGGAGCACCTAGATTTCTCCGAGACAAAGAAACAGATACTGTTCCACGGCGTTGTCCAGGAATGGGTGAAACGTCATCTACGTATACCCCACGGGCAGCTTCAACTTCTCCAGAAGACCAAATACGGCGACTAGCGGCAATTGGAGTCGTAAGTATTGATTGAGCACCTTGGTTTCGAGCCAAGGCTGCATTCAAGACTCCAAGATGCGCTTCTCTGATGCGAGCAACTTCTGCTAAGTGCGCAGCTCTAGCAGCGTTTACTTCACTAGCGGACCAGCCAAGTGGACCTCTCCATCCTGACCCTTCGTCGGCTTCAACTACAGCCGCTATGGCAAGAAAGGCAAGGAAAAATCTCATGATGAGACTTTATTTTTGTGAGATAAGGGACTAGAGTGAGAGACAAATGCAAACTGAGGTTTGGACCAAGTGCACTGTAGTTTTTATACTTGAGAAGATTAGCAATGTCAAGATAATTCATTTTTTATGATAAAGTTCACTGGCTGAACATGGACACGTCATTAAAGATCAACTAGCATAAATCAAATTAACACAGAAGCCACACCTTCAAACTTAACATTTACAGTTGGGTGCGTAATGTTCGCCATCAGTGACCAAGCGCATGTGTGGATTAGGATTAGCTTGGACTAAATGAGATAAGGTGGATGAGTAATCTTGTAGAAGTTTAAGCTCACCAAATTTGTGAGTCAAGATAAATACAATTCTTCTAATCATCATGATGCATTCATTTATTTCATAATAATCAGCAAAATCAACCTTCAAGATTTTATTTAGCAAATTGGGCTGATTTCCCCTTGAGCACATGTACTTTCCTCACTTCTCCCATACGTTTTAATTACAATATTCTCTGGATCATCTTCTCTGGCAGTTTTCTTGAAACAAAGAATCTTCATATTTTTTGATGCTTCTTTCCGAAAACTTGCCGACCTCCAGTAGTAAATTGGAAAATTGACTGAAGAGTTTAGAACACAGGCAAGCAGCCCCAATAAAATCACCTCTCGGTAGGCAACTCGATACCAGGAAATATTAAACCCGACAATGATTGAGGTAATGTTGCTAAGGAAAAAGATTATCACTATGGGAATAAACATTTGTCCGTAGTGAAGTTCCTTCTTTTGGTTATCATTCAGATGGGATTCTTGGAGTGTAAATTTCCGCATCTGTAAATAAATAACATTATTTTAATAGATTAGCAACTAATGGCTAGTAATTTTTGAAGTATTTTTGTACCTCATAATAAGTTAAGGATGTCAGCACAACAAGAATAAGCAGAGGCAACCAAAAGTCAATTTGGTCATGAACGCTCTTCAACTCCACATAAAAGAAAGGTCCGATTTCCGTCCAATAAAAGAGATAGTCCAAACCCTCAATACTCGGGATTCCTTCACCAATCGAGTTTTTAACAATGTACTGAGCTGCAAACCTTGGCAAGGAGAGTAAACATGACAATACACAGACAAAAATTACCATGGCAATGGTCTTCTTTGGGGTGACCCAGTTTGCAGCTTGAAACGGAAATGCTATTGCAGTATAGCGTTCAGCGGCAATCACAACGATCAAAAATGAGGAGCCAGATTTAGCTAAAAATAATATCAAATAAATTATAAACTTTACAACAATTAATTGGAGAGTAGCTATTATATTACCAAAGAGATAAAGGTAAACTCCAACTAAATACCCGAACAATGGGGCATAACCTCTTGTCCAGTTTTCTAACACAGAGAAAATTTTCATTAAGACTTAATTGAATATTCTATAAAATGGTTCTAGAGTAAATTATAAATGTACCAAAAAATGCGATCATGGAGAGTGAAGTCACCATCGAGAAAAAACTTGCAAGAAGATCAAATATTGCAAGGGCAAGTAACAAAATATCGAAAGAGCTTTTCTTCCTTTGCCTCTTTAAAACATGAATGATAAAACCACTCATGAAAATTGCAGCCACCCCTATCACGAAAGTGAGTGAGAATATAACTCTGGAGGAAAAGTGTCCAATTCCTTCCTCGTCAATATTCTCTCCAGAAAGAAATTTTCCAGCGACTGGACAATAAACACAGTTTGGATTGCTTTCAACTCTAGAGCAATCTGCTATGTCATTGGGTAAATTTATAAATAAGCATATGCCTATTGGCAATGCTGTACGGGTTTTATTTGAATAGTCCATTTTTAGCAGAAAACTAATAATTTTTAAAAAATTCCCAATGCAACACTTTTAAAAGGAGAAATAGGAATGAGCTTCCAAATTGTGAATATTTAACGAATAGAAGTCTGCATCTGGAAGGAAGTTTTCTGAGCTGAGTTTGTTGAACTCATTGACGTCAATCATTTCCGTAAATTACTACAAATGACAACTTTTTTCTTATTTCTTGTTTCAACCACTTTTTGGTTAAGAGGAATCAATCACGCAATTTTGTGTTTTTTTATGTACGGCGTATACCCATTTAGTAATGTGCTGTGTTTAAATAAATTTACATGAGCTAAATGCTCACACATGATATGATAGCAACCTAAATTAATTGCGAAGTACGTACATACGTGATTTGTGGTTATTTTTTTGCAATGCTTCTGAGGTTGCAAGCTTGAGCTTGCTTATGTTTAGTGCAACTAAATTAGCTTGCTTTGATGAATATTAGCAAATGCATGAGGGAGCATTGAACCATGAACTATGCATAAAATTTACTTTTTGAAGGAATATCCTTAAACTTGAACTATATCATTATTATAAAACGGAGTATTTTATTAGTAAACTTTGAAAATTCAACATTTTGACAATAACTACTTGCAAAGAATGTAAAAGGAGAGAAAAGATGTGCACAGGTGAGAAAGAGATTACTAGATTAATTTTAAAAATTGCTTGGACTTTTTAAAACTCTTGATGTGAATGTGAGAAGGAAATTTTTAACAGAGGAAATATTTTCCTGATTTTTCTACCACTTTCCTTGAACATCCAACTTAGCATTGGCAGCAGCAAGAGCATTCAAAGCAGCTCCATTTTGACGAGCAACCTCAGCCAAATGAGCAGCACGTGCGGCAGCAACATCCGCATTATCAGGAATAGCTTGAGGAAGTTGTCCAGTAATAATGGATTGTGGGACAGCTTGTCCAGCACGAACAAGAGCGGCATTCAAGGCCGCCAAAGCAGCTCCATTTTGGCGAGCAACTTCTCCTAAATGAGCAGCACGAGCTGCATCAACCTCAGCAGCGGACCAAATGCGACCACCTCCAATGGCTCCAATAGCTTGAGCGGCAACGGGAGCTGCAACTGGACCAGATCCGGCACGTTGAAGGGCGGCATTTAAAGCGGCAAGACGTTCTCCAGAAATTCTTGAAACTTCTCCTAAATGTGCGGCGCGAGCAGCAGCGACTTCAGCGGCAGACCATGTTTGACCTGGGATGATGGCTGAGGCTCCGGCGGCCAAAGCGAGAACGGCTAAGAAGAACTTCATGATTAAAATAAGCTTTTTGGAGGGCTAATTGGTGATGAGGGGATGACTGTTGATTGTTGACTGAATAATTTGGGATGCAGTTTATCCCTGTTTTATACTTTTGAGTTGAAATGACTTTGTCAATGAGGAGGAAAATCACGTGAACAAAGGCTGATAAATTATTTATTGAGCGCTGACAAGGTGGTCTCAATTTCCTAGAGAAGAAATATCGGGTACGTGACACTTTACTCGTGCATGCTCAGTAAGAACTTTATGCGCTGACTAAGGGTCACCCAGACATTAAATGGCTTCACCCAAATAGGCCATCATAGTCTGACCATGTAACCGTGAATAAGTGATATTGAGAAAGCACGTGCTTCAGACGCTGTATCAGGGGTTGAAGGTGGAGGTCTAAATTTGTGGTGCACTTTTTTTATTGAGTTTTGCTTGTTTTATTTATCACGTGAAAATACTCTTCTGAAGAATGGAGACCAGAACTTAATTGAAAAATATGTATCATGTATTAAAATGTATTATTAAATTGTATTTGATCGACTTTTAGCTGCACATCAGCTCGGGTAGTAGGATAGCTACATAAAAAAAATTATGTTGGCATGTAATTTTCTTCCGGACAATACTCGAGTGGGAATAGGTCAGGAATAAATTTAATAAAAATGTTACTTTTTTTGCAAAATTCTCTAAGTAAGTGAATCAAAAGTAAATATATACAGTGGAGAAGTATTCAATTCATATTATTAGTATTTTTTAAAAAGTAACATATAAGCAACTAACGTAAACAAGTGGGGTTTGACATTCCTATCCTTCGTAAGTTAAAATCGTTTACCTTCCGATATTATTCGATAATGTATTCTTACAATTAGTTTGTAATGTATATTTCTAAAAATGTTTTAAAAAATTCTCGTTTAGATTTCGTCAGTGCAATCCGCTAAACAAATAAATGCCTTTTTTAGACCAAATTTTATTTGTCCGTATTTGCAGTATTTTTTGCAGTCCTGGTAAGTTTATATAGCGCATTAGATTGTCCCGAGAAAAATATTTAGCCATGATAAATTTAACTTGATATTTAGTGATTTCAAATATCTATTTATTCAATACATTTTCTTGGCTTGATGAATGAAGTTTTAATAATTTATCTGTCAACCCTAACTTCCTGCAAATAATTTTGTCTTCTTCAGGAGTGAACCTTTATTTAATGCTTCCAAGACCATCATCAACATCCTCATAAATTTATGCATGAAAATATTTGCAAATAGAAAAGGGTTTATTTTATTGTATAATTCCTATTTTATCACGACAAGAGTTCAAGAAGAAGTTCGAAACCGGAATAAAAATGAATTAAAATATTACACCGGAAATTTTGAAAACATATCGCTAAGCAAGATATTAAATTCTTGCTTGTGGTTCATCGGTTCATCTATGAAATTTAATTCTTTTCAGCGACGTTCGTAAAAGTAAGCCCAGCAAGTATCTCTTTTCACAGCAATCACACAATTTAAACATGACCTTCTTGCCAAAGTATGCAATGCAGACAAGATGCAAAAGGCAAGTTCAATTTGTGCTAATCGTTCGTAAGTGCATTCGCCGTCTGTGAATGTGTTGCTGATCTCATAACATGTTCACGTTCACGTAGTAAGTTACAAGACCAAATTACTCACACATTATTCATCATCATCATAATCACTTAGGTACATATTAAGACACCAGACACGTGAGTAAGAAGTGCAAAAACATTTTTAGAAATATAAAAAAGTGCCAAAATAAGCTTTTGTGCTGTATTTAACTATAAGTTGATAATATAGAGGATTTAAAAATCTTCACATCAAGCATACAAATGTATTCATTTATTTTCAACTCTAAAAACTTGACTTGTGTGGCAACACAGATGAAAAAAGAAACGTAAAGTGGAGCAGGGACAGAGAAGTCGTGCAAAAGATGAGAAGAGATGAGGCGCAACTGTTTAAAAAACACATACAATTCTTTAAATGTGTAAGAAAATCAAATCTGCAATTTAAAAAATATAATTTACTTTAGCCACGCTCTTCCAGCTAGCGCAAGCCCAAACGGGGTATTCCTAGCGTCAGCTGGGGGAACATTAGCGAAACCAGCTGCTCGTTCAGCCTGTTCAGCTAAATATGATCTACGGGAAGAGTCAACATCTTCATGATCACGAATTGGCTGTCTTCCAACAGGAAAGCCAACAAAGTTGTTGAATGGTGGAGTAGCCAAGTCAACGCCTGGAGTAGCTTGGGGTCTCCAAGGAAGAGAGGTTGACAAGGTTCCAAACCTGTTTCCAGAAATATGGGAATGCGATGCAGCAAGCGAGGTGGTTGCTGGAGTAGTAAGAACAACTGGAGCAACTTTGTTTCTAGCTAGGGCAGCATTCAAAGCTCCAAGATGTGCTCCTGTGATGCGGGCAACTTCCGCTAAATGTGCAACTCTGGCAGCGCTCACCTCATCAGCGGACCAGCCTAATGGACCTCCACCTCTCCATCCTGACCCTTCATCGGCTGCAACTCCAGCAGCTAAAGTAAGAAAGGCCAAGAAACATTTCATGATTAGAATTTATTTATTTAATTTTGAGAGATTACTGACTAGACTCACTGGTAAATGTGAACTGCACAATGGGTGACTAGTTTGCGAACAGATTAGCACTTTCAAGTTAATTTAATTTTGGAGGTTCAATGGCTTCGTATTAACAAGTCGGTCAAGCATAAAATAGCGTAAACAAATAAACAGGCAGGTATCCACAGACAAAATTTACTGACGATGAGAGACGAGACGTATAATTAACCCAACTGTGAACATGCAAGTGTGTGTGCGCAAATTAGCATGAAGGGAATGGGATGAGTGAATGATTCAGTGTGGTTACGCCCCCCTTATTTCTAAATGAAGATGTTTTCCCCAAAAGCATGATTTATGCATTGCATTAAATTCTCCTCTTGAAATAAACACTAAAGCAAAGCATATGAGTAATGAATTGTGGAAAAAACATTTGTTTATTAGTGGGAAACCAAAATTCTTTGCAAAATCTTGTAGTTCAAAGGAACAAAAGTTTTGTGATTTTTTCATGCAGAAATGAGCTGAACTAAAAAAAACTAGTCCAAAAAAGATTCTGAAAAAACACGAAATGAAGAATGCTTTTTCAGAAGTTGTAGAACATGCAGCTCGTAATGTCGTATCATGCCTATTTCTGCGTCATTAATATAATAATGCAATTAAATGTCATAATATATTTTATCCCATATATTCTATTTTTGAATGCATGTATTTATTTTTCAATAAAATGCCATCCTTAACCTGCATTGCATCGCGAAAAAATACCACGCAGAGCGGATGGGATGTATAATCTCATTCCTCAATT
Organism: Sinodicranocentrus sp. ZH6; assembly: GCA_027743935.1. Lineage (NCBI taxonomy): Eukaryota > Metazoa > Arthropoda > Collembola > Entomobryomorpha > Entomobryidae > Sinodicranocentrus > Sinodicranocentrus sp. ZH6. The sequence continues at coordinate 18,478 of JAHZNA010001449.1, forward strand.
GCGTAACATCAAATTAACATCTGAAGGAAGCAACAACGAGAAAAATGCGACTCTCGATACATTTTATTGGTGAAATGATCTCTTTTTAAATGGTATAGGAGAGCTATCTCCAGTTAAATGTACTTGAGTTAAAAGTAGAAGTTAAATTAGACACACTTTTCGGCTCAGCATTTACTTTACATTTTCATCTTTATTATTTTAAAAATATGTTCAATCAATGCTTGTTTAAATTTAACATATATTTTGAAATTGACATTTATGCAAGCAAAAAACTCAGAATGGACAATGAATCTCTCCGAAACCCAAAAATGTAATGAACGTAATCTCTTTATCATACTTTTATTTATAGCAGAGAAACATTTCTCTTATGTTCTCTCGGTACACGTGTGTTATTAGTCATCAAACGAAGCTTTCCAAGTTTAATTCCTGGAATGGTGAAGAAATACCCCATAAAAGTTTTGCTGATGGATGAAACAAATTTTTCTTCCATCTGCTTCCATTATTCTCATGAGCTCATGAAGTGAGAAAAAACTGAAGAAAAACTTATTCCTACAATTAAAACACGAGAGTATTAGTGGAATATGAGATGTTGATTTTATTGAAATTATTGAAATACAAGTTGCATTATTGTTTTTCAAACTATATTTTCCAAAATACGTATTTATCAGCTCGCAAAGTGTTTGAGCGAGCTTATGAAATCGTCT
>JAHZNA010001450.1:0-10644 GCA_027743935.1 Sinodicranocentrus sp. ZH6
ATTCATTTGTTCATTTGATGATATCAGTGTAGGAATTTCAAATTGAAATTAGGGATATTGACTTAAACTTAAAACCCTCCGGCAGCGAAACATGATATCATGTCAAGATTGAAAGATCTTCCGACAAGGGTGTCAAGATATTAGGTATGTGATTAATATAAGAAAGCCAGGGTTTTTTTTTCGTAGGTATCGTAGATGTAGGTAGACAGGAAATCCTTTGCGAACTGTTAATAAGAAGCTCATGCCAGCACAAAGGCAATTTTCTTCATGTGCTTATCAGTTCTACTTTAGTTATCATGTGCTTTAGAAACATGTTAAGTTTGCGTTTGTGACTTATCAATCCGCAATAGGTTATAGGGCATAATGACGACAATAAGCTAGTTAGCTTTTAACCGAAAAATGGTTGTAAATCGGATTTGTCTGCCTTTGGATATTTTCTAATGATTGAGTATGACTAAATACAAGACTGTGAACGAGGATGGAAAGTTCGTTGAATAAAGCAAGGATTTATGCGTTTTCTTAGCTGTAGCATTGAAATTACTGAAGATCAAGTTGCATGACCCTTTTCATTGGCTGTATTCGTGCTTGGGTACTTAAGAAATCCTGAAATTATCTGAACATCATGATGATGAATTCGTAATACTACTAATACTTGATGTATGATGTATCAAGTAGAAGTAAAATCGTATTTGCCGTTTTCGTTAATTTCCATCTCTAACTTTTTGATCGTATAATGATGTATCAAGTAGAATTAAAATCGTATTTGCCGTTTTCGTTAATTTCCATCTCTAACTTTTTGATCGTATGCCTTAAAATCATTGCGTGTCTGACAATGCGAACAGTACATGGTACATGTATTTCAGTTTCCACAAAATAACGAATTTATCCAGACATTAGCCACCTGGACCTGTTATCTTCCATTTCTCAGTGTGGATTCATATAAGAAGTGAGATCGTTTAACGAATTTTGCATAGCTAGAGCTCGATTTTCTTGGCAAAATGTCAAGATACCTAGACTTCGGCTGACACCTTCAAAATTAACAAAAAATGATTATTAAAAATCGTCTAGCTTTGCTTTCAACGAAGCCACGAGTGAAGTACAATTATTCAAATTATACGTTTCTTTTCTTCGAATAAAATAGATTGATATTTCACTAAATACATGCCCAAGCATGTTCTATACACTTTCCACGTGTAAAAAATATTTTCGATGATGGTTGATATCATAAAAATCTGGCATCGAATCCTCAATATTCCACCACGCGCAAATTATTCCCGTTGTCAATGGTCATGGTGGTGGTCGTTGATAGGTCGTAAGATGCGCTGTTGACGCAAATGAATGTCGATTATGTCCTGTTGCATCGCATAACAACTTTAGTGAAATCTGCCTAGAGGAATGTATGTGACCACTGTCTAACCTTTGTAAAAAAAATACACATTTTTATTCAGCCACAAGTTAACAAGTTAAAGTAGTCTGTCATTTTTGGGTATCTATAATAGTTCATTTGTGTATAGTTTATAGTCCTTTAGAAACACTATTTCCTTGAACTTGACTTTGAATCGTCCTCATCGGCCCATGTGCTGTCCACACCGGCTTTTAATGAACACTAGTAAAAAATCGTCTCAGATTGTTAGTAGCTGGAGTATGACACTCCACGAAATATTGAATGTGTCTTTTACCATTACTAACTAATATCTGATATCTACCAAACATACAAGTAAAATAGTTTACGATCTTTTGACGTGATTTGAAAACTTCAGTCATTTTTCGGTCAGTCAAATAAATGAAATTATGCAAATCGAAACAAAGCTACTCGTCGGAGCAGGGGATCTGCCCAGATGGACACAATACATATGAGTCAGCTTCGAATTTGAACAAGAAAATAAATCTTTTGACTCTTTCTTAATTTTTGGAGGTTCGCTCAGCGATTTCACTTTTATGCAGGTTTCATGCGAAACTGGCTTCAATCAACTTATTTGGACAGGTAAAACGAGGACTGCCACCGATTGGTTTAGTACACATTTTCAGTGCTTACATCAACTTTTATAAGATTATATACAATTTACAATTCACTATATAACAATGGTTCTCGCATGACATTAACTGGTGAACAATCTTTTCTCAGACCAGACCCGTAGTTAGTACATGTGTGTTTTTTTTGCAAGCAAAAAATTGTTTAACCTGGCTTAACCCATGTTACCAAAAAAATCATACCTCAGTGTGAAGTTGACGTTCTCTCAGGTGTTCACGCTAGTTTTGTGGAAGAATCTCACCAGACAGTATGGCAACCAGAAAGGACCATTTTTCCTAGAACTGAGGAAAGTTACATCATGTATTATTATGTTGTGGGGTTCTGTAGCTCAATAAGCCATTCAAACTGACATAAACTTATGCAATTATAAGACATTCTTCATATTTTCAAGCGCAACAGACAGGTTTATGGCGATAAAAATGATACAGATCAAGCAAGGAAAAACAAATCAGTTTATCTAATTTAAAGATTTCGAAGAAAGTCTCAAGTTAATACTTTGACGTTTTAACACATGAGTGTACGTAGTTTATACAAAAATATTGATGGCCTTTGTACTTGATGGAATAAGCCGATTTCATTATATGTTTGAATGGAACAGGGAGCTAAAATACATATAGTGCACCCTACCCAAAAGTGTTGCTTCTTGCTATATTTTGCTTGAATTCGGATGATTGCGTGATTGTTTTTGCATATTAGAACGTTAATGAAAATGAGTGCTTAGCTAGACACGTTTTTAACAAGTCCCTAATAATACATTCCTTTTTCGGCAACTGTGAACGAACAAGCACAATAAACATGCTAATCGAGAATTTTCAGCAGAATTAAGTTCACCCGTCACAGATGCTATGCTTGCTTGTTCGTGTCCAGATTTCTGAAGAACTACAGCATCGCAATTTTCTCGTTTTGTTTTGAAGATAATTCTCGAAATTTAATTTTAACAAGTTTTTGTCGAGTTCGTTTACGTTTTTTATTTTAGCATAATCTGCAAACGTGGGGGATCTCATTAATGCATGCTAGCGTGACGCGTTAAATGTTTTCATCTGGTGATCTGAATCTCTTATTGTCTGTTATTATTATGTTTTTAACAGGAATATGTTACAAAATGGGAAATGACAGATTTCATTTTGATACATGGCATTTAAAATTAAAATCCAACCAGAAAATTTTCTGTGGAATAAAAGAAGATGCTCATTCTTATCGTGGCAATTTCTAAGAACTTCTATTTTTTTGGCATACAGAGTTTTAGAGCCTAATAAATTGGTGACTTTTACCACCAATTCGTGAAACAGTAGTAGAGGTACAATTGTTCATTGTGTCCAGTTTTTGTTACTATTAATTTCTTTCTTGAGATTTCACCCATCATTGTCAAGATTTTATTTTCCAAGTATACTAAATACATAGCCAACTCATTTTTCCAGTTAATATGTACAGGAAATTTTCATGATTCCAAGTTTATTACTATCCAATAAATTCTCTTTAGCCACGAGTTATGACGCTAAAACATTAACACATGCTTATACAGTCATATAGGTCGTAAAAGTTATTACAGAATTTATTGTTCTCTCAAGCACCACCTTTTTGTGCTTTTTAAGCAATTTACTCACTCTTTTTTGTACAATTACATAGAATAGAAGAGTTAGTCAATAAGGTATCCGAAGAAATCAAAATACGCAAATGACACATGGCATATTTTACTCATTACGATCTTACGATGGCACGACACCAATATAAAGTCGAAACTTCGTAATTAATTATGTAGTTATGTACATAATAATTGTACTACTTATTGGACTCAAAGCAAGAAAGCAAAACATTATAATTTAGCCTTGAAAATATGTTATCCAATCGAAAGATCGGAATCTCCCCGATTAGATTACTGATTGCTTTCAGCACTGGTAATGTAAAACAAACTAGCGATTTTTCGTCCAACCAATACATTAATTTACCAAATTTAATCGTATGAAAATCCTATACTTCTTAGAAGATCCCACAAAGTAGACAACCCTGCTTGTAAAAACACCTTATGGTGTGTTATTAATAGTTAATATCAACAGGAAAACTATCAATTATTTCAACGAGGGTTAATAACGTTTCATTTTGCCCAGTTTCAGATGCGAAACAAAAAATACTGAAATCCCAATGGCGTCGATTTGTCTGCTCATTTACATATGGAATTTATGGAAGAAAAGTAAATATCGAGGTGTTTGCAAAGATAATTATAGATTACAACCTGCATGAAAGACAAAAAAATCATGTTACACAGTACAATCTCATGCAAATTCTGACATTTGCATGGGTAAGGGACAGTAAGGGAATACAAAAAAGGTATTATCCATCCATCCATACTTATAATATGAGCGTGTTTGAGATCCGGGCAGTCTGTTTGGTACCCTTTAGTCATATAATGAGTGCACGGTTTTTTATAAAAACGGCATGAAATGAAAGCTAAGGTGGTCAGGAGTTCCGACGTCGATTTACTTTTTCAAAAAATGACTAATTAATTTTAAAATGTGATTTAGTTTTTTGCAATGCATTGTGCATGATAGATTTCGTAACATCAATGGAATGCCAGGTTCTGTATGCACTTTAGTTTTCTTTCCTTCGTTTTTCGGGCATCGTTAAATGTCCATTCGGTTACACATTTGCATAGTGTATAAATCAGATCAGGGCACATTTTCTTTATACACAGTTCTCTTTTCTTTCGTCGTTCCTCACATATGTCAATTCAATTCGGTTACTCATTTACATACAGTGTATTGTATAAATCGGATGATGTGCTGAACTCAGAGCTGAAGACATCCATATTTATTTATTTTATTCCACAGACCATGATACATACATAACTGATCCAGTTATTATCCTTTATAAAAAGGTTAAGATAAAAGAGTAATATAATTATGTTTTAACAGTGATTGAAATCAGCAATTTTTTAACTAATTGATTATATACACACGCATCTTTAGTTAAACTTTTACTCCATATGCAAGCTAAATCACTACGATTGGTATTCAGTAACTGTGTCTGCAATAAATTATTCAGTATAAAATTGCTTGAATTGCTAAGCCTTTTTAACAAAGAGTAAATCGATATTCTTCTTCTAGTCTTCTTCTAGTTTCCTCTCCATCATGTAATAAAAACGATTTTCTTAACTGCCTACATTGCATTGAATAGTCCAAATACTACACTACCTACACAGTCAGTGTGGGTAAGTGCATGGTTATCAAGAACTAACTGAGCAAAATTCTTCATTTCATATAAGTACTTTGGCAAGTAGCATTGTAGTTGAGTTTTCTCAATATTGAAATCAATGTTATGAAAGCTCGCATACTTACTACAAACGTTATACATACATACATATAGGTAGTGTAGCTAATGATGATGTTGCACACATTCAGAATGAGTAAATACTGACTAAGTTACATAGGACTGGACTGGACTTAATAAATAAAATATGTAATACATATTTATTTGAAGAATTTATAAATCTTAATTACTTTCTTTTTTACCAGCCTTCAACCCTTTCTTTCATCCATTTAATTTTAAGTGGGTGTCTACTAGTTTCATACATATATTTGTATGAAGTCTCATAATACTTTTCATAGTAAGCATTTGATGCATAACAGGCATGGCATAACAGATTGTATAATAATACGTCCGTAAATAAGATAGGTATTTGTATCGTATTTTGATATGACACTAACAACTTTAAGTAAGTTCGAAACTACTTTTTGACTAGTCTTGAATTCTCTTATACGTAATTGTTTGTTTGTAATAATTGTAGTACGTCTCACATGTTTGCAAGCAAAACCACTGCTAAACTCATATTGAAAAGTGTGACGAGAACGACAACCGTTAATGTAACAGATCATCCAGGATCCAGGTCCAGAAATAAAAGCATACAGCTTTCCAGTCATGTGAACAGAAAATTTTGTATGAGAAATTTTAGATCATATTTCACTTACCCCAATTCTTGACATGTCACGTTTTTAGCTAAATACATCTGCAAATATGTACAAATATTAACGACATGAAATTTGCAATTTTATTCACATTTGCAAGTGGGATATTTCTCTGCAAAAAAGCAAGAAACTAAAATTCATTCGGCTTTTTAATACTCGTAGATTTTAACACAGACGCAAAACATTTCTTCGTGTTCTCAGTTCTCATGCTATACCATTATTTTGCCAAATAATCTTTCGAACACTCCACGCTTTCCTATGTTCATTTGGGTAGTATTGTTATATCCTTGTATCTGGCTAAAATGTGCGTCAGCGCAATTCAGACATTCTAAAGTCTGTGTCTAAAAATATTATATATACAACGCATTTCTTTGGAGAAGTATAATTGTCTGTTTTAAAAAATATTGACTAATTTGCGTCAGGCGTTCCTACATGGGGTAATATTAAATGACAGGTGAAGACGTACAACGTAAGAGGTACACTAGAAAACCACGCATGTGAGTAGATGTAGAACGTGTAAAGCCTCTACAAGTTTTTTTTCTTCTAAACCATAAACCTTTTCTCCTAAGCTGAGCAATTCCATCTGTAAATGAAAAATGACAGTCATTTAAGTACAATAAAATACACGCAAATATTCACAAAATTTGTCTTTTAGTGCAGGTCTTTTGTTTAGTCGAGAAAAATTTAAATTTCTAGAATGAAATATGTCAGAGACTAAAACTATTTGTCTGGAACTAATTGAGGGAGGCAGTCATGATTTTGTTACTTCGATCTTTGTTTATGTGCCAGTGATAAGTTTCCAACGTGGGTTCGAATGAAGACAAAGTACAATATGTTCAGCAAGAATGTTTTTTTACGCTGTATTGGTATTTACGGTGCGAAATTATGTTTTCATTTTGTTCATATTTTTTTTCATGTACGTAGTCCTGTCCTAGTAGAAGTGACGCGTGTGTATGGATGCTGAGGAAAAGGTGACATAAGGAAGTTATTTCTATCCACTCAATCCACTGTGTGTGTGGTATACGCATAAATATGCATTGCATTATTCACACGTTTGTAAAGAAATGACAGATATGGCATTTACGCTTTTTGTACATCCACTAACAACAAAAGGTTCGAAGAAAAATTCTTTCGTCATTCCTGTGCATCTAATTTACTCACGCTCTGACGATAAGAACAACTCTTCTTCAGCTTCCCAATTCCTTGCACCCAATAAACAATTTCTGCTGTTGCTATTTGATGAGTTGTGGTAGGCCTAATTGCATGTGCTAATGTTAATGTTATGCTTAATTACTCTTCTTTTAAGTGTTGCATGCACTGTTTTGGAAGAATCTCTAACGCACCAAACTGTTAATTACGGCTTGGGGTAAATATGTTGAAGTGTTGACTGTTTGTTGAGTCATGATCAAGGTTTTTGTTTACCTATTCATTTCGTCAACCATCTCAGAATTTACAATTTTCCTTAGTCCACCATCTCATGCAAATGTCTACCTTCAATGCACAATGCTCCCTCCCCGCGCTCACTTTAAGAGATTAAATTAGCGTGGACTTCTAATCTTGTCCAGACTCACTAAAGCGGACAAGATCAAAAATAAAACAGTTGGGGGTTGCTTGTTTTCGTGAATGATGGGGTGATGACTAAAATGCAAATATTTGATATCCCAATCTAACACGAATCGTTAAAAATGCTACTGTTGGAATTTCTTCGTGTTTAATTAAACAAGGAAATGCGGCAGCTCCAATTGCACACCTAATCATATGGACAGGTGGTCCGAGTGGATAAAATAAGATATTTCCTTACAGATTGCACATTAAGGGACTGATTAATTGCCCCTTCCTACCTGCAGTACTCACCCACAAGAAATGATTTTCAAAAGTTGCCTGAAGTTGCAATTATCTTAATTTCATAACATAATATCCATAATTGAGGATGATGTGATAATCAGGAATTTTAAAAGGGTTTCGAGACCTACGTATATTCTCATGCAAATCTTCCATGAATAGGGAATAAGTTATATCGTGGGATTTGATTCACTTGTCACGACTCCGACATGTAGCAGAGGTGTGTCGGCAAAGGTAATCTTTTATACGCAACTTCGGTCTGTTTCTGTTACGCGTACCGTAGTTTTCTGGCCAGATTGCCTGACTCTTCATGCTAATTTTTCGTGTATATCATCAAAAACCTACGGCAGATCATTCAATCTTCCCCTTGCAAAATAATATTTATGAAGCAAGCAAAGTTACGTTTTTAGCTGACTCATAGGGTATAGTAAAAATCCAATTCGCGTGTGAATTCAAGCCACTAAAATCATCATTATCATTTTTATTCGGACTTTATTTATGGGCTATGCAGTATCATCATGATTGTTAGCTAAAGATAATTGTCCCTAGTGGAATAAGTGCAGATCATTTTGTTCTAGACAGTTTTTTAAGTATTGACGGAAATGGAACAAACACAAAATTTAAATAATCCAAAGCTTTTATAAGGAAATCTCCAGCAGCTCGTGTAGCCGTGAAAATAAAGAAGAGCGAAAATAAGAATTCCTTGGAAGATGTCATGAAATTCATCCTTGTGCATTATTGCTTGCCAAGACCGCAACTGCTGTCAACTTCCTGAGTAGCCCTTGTGTAGTACATAGTACATACAGTAGTTCGAGTTTCTGCATTTTAAGAAACCACACCAAATTACGCATGATATGATTAGCAAATGATTAACTAAACAACATTAAAGGATTTTTTGGCAATGGTTTGTACAGTGTACTCCCTATATTAATTTAATTTAATAGAGCATGCTTTCCGAAATCACTCGACCTTCCTCAAGGTTAATTTGTTCTCATCCTTTAAAGTCCAAAAATTTCTTTATTAGTGGATAGTTGGGATATATTATACAGTATTTTCAAGGAATAAATGGCAATTAGGTACAGTAACATCAGCCTAAATCACGATCTTCCTTCTTCCATAATTTCATATAGTTTTTATTTATATTCCGAATTCGCGTGTTGAAAAGGGGCTTGAACTGCCAAGACATAAATATATTTTCAAAAGGGTGATCAAACAATGGAGGGTGAAATGATCTACCTACGCTTGTGTAAATTTTGGATATCTTTAAAAAATGTTAAGTGGACGTGCATGTTTGGTAATGTTACTTACAGGTGCATGATGATGCTCCTTTACTATCAGTCTATCACTCCAATTCCAACAACATACGTATACGAATACGAATTCGCATGCATATTCGCATACCTTACAGCTGGAACTCTCTCAGAAAATGAATTGAATGTACTCGTGGATTTAGGGTTGGGTTGGAAAAACTCAGGAGAGGAACACGTGTTTGGGTCTTAAGATGTATATGAATTCCAAAGTGGTTAGTTTTCTTCGCACTTGAGTATGGCAATGAAGGAAGCGTGCACATGTGTAATTTGGGANCACGTGTTTGGGTCTTAAGATGTATATGAATTCCAAAGTGGTTAGTTTTCTTCGCACTTGAGTATGGCAATGAAGGAAGCGTGCACATGTGTAATTTGGGAAGCACACGCTTTGCATTCGTTCTTTGCATTTGCTAAAAATAATCAAACCAAACTAACCAACTACTCATACCCCTAACTCGTATGAAAAGTACGACCACTTTCGCGATTTCTACCTGCTCCAAGAGAATCTCATTATAAAACCTAAGGTAATTATAGGACCAATACTGATTGAAACATAATATGGCTCATCTTCCTCACATAACCAAACCTTTGAGCCAAATAAGCATTTCAAAAACCGTAAGTTTTCTGGAGCCACCATATCCATCAAAAATTTCATGATACTTGATGAGATACTGCCAATTAGTTGAAGGAACCCTTACAAAAAACGGGATGGTGTGGAATAGTATGGATGATGATGAGATTGAAAATAAAAGTTTGTTTTCAAAGAAAGAAGCTGATTCGTTGCCTAATTTGCAACCGCCCTGCAGGTAAATTCTGTCAGGTGGGTATGCTCAAGCTTCCTTGTCAACTTTATTTGTGATCCTTTGTTCTCCTTAGTTTACTCACTTGTGTATGTAAAACATTGAATTTCACATGTTTCTTGTGGATTTTCGATTGGAATGTTGTGAAACGAAGGTAATTCGTTTTTCATATGGAGATTTCATACATTTTTGTGTTGAATCATTAAAACGTACATCCTTGAAAAAATTAGCAACAACATACATACGTCATTATTTGTGATTCCTGATTGTCAATTATTCAGAGTTATTAAGTATTCATTTTAGAAAAAAATCATAAATACAAGCCCGATTGTAAGATTTAAAGCCGCACCAGATTCTGAAAAAATATTTATGCTAAGTTTGACTGGTTTTACGGATAAGTTTGACTTTCCTGTGTTGTGAGTTTCCTTATTTTGGAATTTGGGCTTAAAATTTCCGTATGTAATAGGCAACGAAAAATATACTATCCATGAATAGATAGATAAACGTTTTCAGTCAGGTTTTTGACAAATTTTTGTATGGTGTTAGCAATTAAGGAGACCTCCTCTGCAAAAAACGATGTGGAATACCATGTCAGAATTAGAGCTTTATTATTGCAATGGTAGTTAAGTTACATGAGACTACCTATTTACACGCATTTAGTATGTACATATTATATGAAATAAATGCTTAAACACTATTTAAAT
>JAHZNA010001451.1:0-22708 GCA_027743935.1 Sinodicranocentrus sp. ZH6
TAATCAATATAGAGTGATTTACCGAGAGCTGAGAAACAAGACGGTAGATTTTTTATGGGAGTAAAAGAGAAAGTCAAGTTATTTTCTTTTTCTTCGTAAGAGCAAATGCCCATGAGCCATGACCATGACTAAGACTTGTGGAAAAACGGGAGGAGAAAGCTACTAAGAATTTTTCTTTTGCAAAAGTAAGCGGTGCAGAAGGAGAAAAGAGATTTTTTCTTCATATGTGTTTTCCCCTATGACGAAAAAGGGCATAAGGGGAGTGGGAATATGAGAGAAAAAAGATAAGTAGTGAAATAGCTTCCTGTTCCGGTTGCCATTGCAAGAAGGTCTGCATCATAATGGAAGTTTAATGCTAGACTAATGCATAGTGGAAGGTTGCATGTTTACTTGCTGGAGAGTGCATTCATGTGTATATTTTATGAAATAACAATATGGTCACCTATCTTGAGGCAATGAAGCTTCCAGCTGGGATTTTTTAAATGGCTTGTATGAAGCCATTTTGTGGGGCGTGATAAAAACGTAGAAGTTCTTGGGCTAATTTTCTTTTTAATGATTTTGGGTAATTTTTCAGGGAAAGGTTTTGCTGCAGACGAAAAAGTTTGTGGGATATGTATGATTGGAGATTAGGAGAGTTTGGACGTCGATTAAATATAATTTTAGCATTGCAGTAGCTGTAGTACATTGAAGCAACGTCTCACTGACACAAAAGATAAGAAATACACTCAAATGAAAGTAATATTCACCAAGTCAAGTTAATGGAAAAGAATATGGGAAGTTGTATTACTTAATTTCTCCTCCAATTAGGCAGACAATAGATTGACAGATTAAAAAGTGAAAGTTATGCAGCCAGTATTGGAGCGGATATTAAAAAGTTTTTTTTCACAAAGGAATTTTTACTCCAGGAAAAAGGTACTTTTGAAATATTCGTCTTCCGTAACCCTGAAACATTATGAAATATTTTTGTGCATGAAATTGGTAAAAAGTTCTTGTCTACTTTCCCTTGTGAAATATTTCTACCGTTGTGTAATCTCTTTCCTTAGTTGCACATCATTACTTACGTATGACAGAGTTCACAAGATATGATCTACAATCATTTTTATTTTTCAAGAGAAAAATCCACTCACTGCACTTACAAGGTCGGAGGGGAGAAATGACAAAGTACAAAGTTAACTGATCTGTCACACAAAAGTTCAGAGAAGTTTGAAAAGAAAAAAAAATTTCGTGGGAAAATAATATACGAGTATATAAAAATAATCCGATATTGAGTTGAAAAGTGAAAAATTCTCTGGACTTATGAGATTCAATTTCACAAAGTGAATCAGAAAGGCATCCCTCGTAAACTACGTATCGCGAATCTTTTATACAATAATACATTAGGAGAAATCCTTTTTTTGTGTTACGTTCTTAACAAACGATGCCACTTGCATTACCCATGAGGACTGTACATAAGGGAAATTGTGAGATGTTTTTCTCCTTACATATTCATCACAAAAATCCATATTTTCCAAGCATAAAAACAAAACAATCAAATTGATTGATGATACTCTAGAAATAATATAGAGAAAGAAAACACTGAAAATTTTACCCATGACCTTACCATTTTCTTTAGTTTCTCCTTTCTCTCTCTCTCTTCATGTAATTGACCTAGTAAAAATTTAACATAAATAGCTCCAATCCCACTCTCCCTCTTTTTATTACTTTGACAGCTGCCCACTAACCAAAAATCTTATTCTTGGAAAATGGACTCCCCGTGTTTCATTCCTCATTCCAATGAATTTTAAACTAGAGGCTTTCTCTCGTGTTATGTCATTCAGCCAAAATTTCCACAATCTAATATCCCATTATTATGCATTTTTCAATGAAACATAGCGCATGCAAAAATCAACATGGAAAAGGCAATCAAGCAAAATGTCACGTCACGTCATGCTCCACGCTCTATAATACTCTTTTTCCGCTTTCATTCAAAATGTTTATTTCTTCTTTCTTTCTTTCTCTCAACCAAAAAAATATATTCGCTTTTTGAAACATTCCATCTCCTCTTTCCAGGGTGAAATCTGATTCCTCCATATTTTTTTCACTTCATCCATCCATATCATTTAAGAGAACAAAATATAAGATATAGCTAGAAAAAATCTTTTTTGGTTAAAAACACACCCCACCAGAAACATATGGGAAAATAGACTTTTGTATTTTTTTTCTTTTGAGGAAAAAAAGCAATAATGCTGACTTGTGACACGTAGCAGAAAAATGCACATGTGGAAATGACGAGGACAGAGCTTTTATCTTTTTTTCCTCCTTTTTCTTCTCTATCTCTTTACAAAAGTATAAAGCATGTGTGGATGTGGAGGAGTCAAAAATATCTATATAAAAAAGAGATACACTAATACACTCAACTCAACTGTTTTATTCTTCTAATGTCCCCGTTATATTATACTTTAAGACAGGGACCTTGCCAAAATCACATCTTTCCCCATATTGTCTCGCCTTGTTTCACCAAAAAGGAAGAAAAAAATGTTTCGTTTTTTATAGGGCATTCAATTCAACCATGTCAGATGGAAAAACACAACAGGGAAAAAAAATGCGAGAGTGCACACTCACTTAATGTTATTCCCTGCTCTAGTTTTAGATCCCAGTTTCCATTTCTGGATATGAATGATATGATATTTGGCTTTTCAAAAAAAATACATGTGTTCATTTTTTTGTTGCGAAAAGGAAAGAAAACATCAAAAATGTATATATGTACCTAGACACAAGTTGATATGGGGGAGGTACAATTTTTGAATGTGAGTTCTCCTTTCTATATATTTTGTGTTTTTGTGACAAACAAACATGTATAAAGTTGCAATGGATCTCATTGAGAACGACAACTGCCAACCCATCCAATAAACATAGAGAAGAAAGAGAACGTCATGTCAAATCCTGATCCTTAATAAACCCTTCTAAACTATATAACAGAATAAAGCTACTTTTGGGAATGTTTTTTGTCTGACGTTCCGCTACAAAAAATAGTGTATACAAATTTTTCCCAATTGTAGGCTAATATTGTTAAAAAATATATAAACATTTTGACACTCCCTTTTTATTAATGGAAGTAATCCCTCTTATTGCGAATATGTGTTGAGAAGAAGAAAGAATGTACTGTTTTGAAAAAAAATGTCGACTTATAGACTGTGTATTGTTGTGTGGATCCACATTCCAGCTTCTCCTTTGGGGATTGTTTTATTCATGTGGTGTAAACTGCTTCCCCAGCAGAAAAAATGTAGCTGGGAGCCCCTTCTCCAATTGAGTTTATGATGGTGCCCTATAGCGATTTTTTTCGTAGACATCTGCTCCAAAGCTTGGTTGGGAAGAATAACTTGGATACATTTGAGGGATGACCTTTTCCCTTCTGGTTCAATTTAGATTGCTCAAAATCATTCAGTCTAAATTGTAGCTGAAATGCATTACAATATGGGAGGAAATATACAATAATGGAACTGAATACAGAGGAAAATATGAGAGGGAAATAAAAGACAATTTTTTCTGAAAGGGTTTGGGCTCATTTTTTTGGGTTGGAAAAATTTGCCTTCCTTTTGGAATCACAGCGTCACCGCATGTGTTTCAAGTTGGCACAGAAAAAAATACGCATATGGGGCGGGAACCTGTCTACTCCTGTTTTTTATCCTTCATGCATACTTCATGATGAGTGAGATACTATTCAAGATGATTTTTTTGGAGGATGAAGAGAGAGAGAGAAAAATTGCTGAAATGTGCACAATTTCTCTCGCTCACTCTGCAAAATTTGTAATATCCCTTGAAAAAAGAGAATAGAGGATGCCCATCCTCAAGAGAGTTGATTTTGGGGAATTCGCCTTGAAAATGTGTGGGACTTTTCAGAGAAAGTGTATAATTTTTTTTCTAAAGTCGAAACAAAAACCCTTGAGGAGACTATGAAACCCTTGACTTTTTCCTAGGGGAAAATGACAGTTTATTCATCTGGAAAAGTGTACTGTCACACCAAGAGATTTCTATTGTCTTACCTTTTCTCACTCCATGTAGCACCATATACCCTTAAAATTTGAGGAGAAAGTTGTGATTTAAAAAAAACGGAACAAAAAAGAAAAATCGGGTGTTCTAGCAGAAATTTCTTTTTCTCACCGAGAGGACTTGATTTGCAACGTGCTCTACTAGAGTTTCCCCATGGGAAAGAATTTCTCGCAAGTTGGGAGGGAAAAAATGCGAGTTGAAATCTCTAAAAAATTACATGCCATTCTCAAGTCTCGCCAAGAACAAAAATATCTCTCTCTTTCTAAACTATATTCGTATGAACGTCAAGCCAATAAGGAATTTCCACACGCTACATTTCCGCGTGGTGAAAGCTACTTTATGAAATAACTTTGATTCCTAGCTAAAACATCTGGACTATATGTGAAGAAAAAATATTCTCCCATAGGAAGGAAGTAATATTAGCCAAGTAAGCAAATCACATGTTGTCCCTGTCGCAAGACCAAAGGCAACTTTTTTTTAACAGGGCAACTTTCTCCTATTTCTTATTTCTCTAGTTGTGTGCGTGAGCATTGTATTATGGGTAATGTTGTCGTTAGCAAAGTGAAAAGTATTTTTTATACTTATGTTATGTGCGTACAACTTTGTACCGTATGACCAGAGAAAAAGCGGAAACGTGATTTTATGTGTGGGATAAAAAAAGAGAGAGAAAGTAAAAGATTTTTTTGGAATAAAGTCGTACTTAAGTGCACTCCATATTCTATACTTTTAGCCCGTAAATCCTGCTAAACTTTTTTTTGCACTTTTTGAGCCCCAACTCTCCCTCTTTCTCTCTCTCTCTCTGTTTGGTCCTAGGTGATCCATGACTTCATTCTGGTCTCACTTTGGTACTGGTAGACCACCTACATCACGTAGAAAATATATACTTAATGTTGTAGCATTATACCTATCCCTACCTAATATTGACATGTACATAAGAGGAGAGAGAAAACTTTTTTAACGTGATCACACTTTCTCTCTCTATCCCACCACTTTTCATGTTGTGATAACAAAAAGGGAAAAGGGAAAACTGCACTTGGTATAAACTGCGGAGATTTAGAGAAAGTCTTCAAGACCGCAGGGAATGTGCGTGTGAAGGCTTTGAACTACGCATTTACCTATTGTGTCATTTATGTCCACACAAACTGGATGGAGTGTAATTGTGCCGATAAATGCGTCTCCAGCTTGGCCATTAAGAGTATGTCTGGAGTTGTCACTTGTTATCCTTTCATATTGTAACATACCTTCAAAGCTAATAACAAACTTCACGTCCATCTGGAAATCCAATATTGACAATCTCTCTCCTCCCCATGTAATATTCATTTACGATGAGATTCGTATCAGAACCAATTTCCACTACACTTGACTAACTGGCTATTTTTTTTATCTGGAAGGACGGATTTTATTTACATCAAGGTTACATTTATCAAGCACGCGAGGAAGTTAGCCTTGTTGAAGATGGCTAATCCGTTTCAAAATCTGCTATAAAAAATGAGCCATGAAGTGAGGAAACTTAATATAACCTTATGCGTAGTACTTATTCCCTGTTATTCCTTCCGTATTTCATTACATATCAAAACGTAATATGTGGATAATAGGATTATCTACTGCAGGAGGGGGTAGTAGTAAAAAAATTGGGAAACTTGTGAGCTAACAGGATATGAAGGAGAATCGATGAAGCGTGAATTATAACATGCATAGACCATACCAAAAAAAACTTGTATGGTGTAGGTTGCTTTGTGAAAGTATTCCGCTTCATGAAACTCCTGCTATCAACCCTGCTAGAGTTTAGTATATGGAAAGATTACAGCTATGAAGTTTATCGGGAGAATAAATAACTATAAAAAATTGCCATTTTCGCTCCATTGAGTTGAATACGAGAATCAATAAACATATTATCGTAAACTGTCATCATCACCTATTGTCATGATATCAGGGATGATGAAGACATTAATGGGAATGACGATTGAGAATGTTGAGGATATTCTGGGATGTTTTAATTGGACGTCGAATTTTTTTATCAGAGTATGATGTAAGTGCTCCGTGTATATAGATAAGAACCAAGTAGTGCAAAAAGATGATAATAATAAGTTTAACACAATAGTAACAGAATATGTTATATTTTTCAGTAGTTCTCTCCTGATAAAAATTAATTAGCATATATTACCTTTTTTTATACCTCTACATCATTTTCCATCTTGAGAGCTTCCGGGGATTCTCGAATTCAAGAGAAATATTTTTCCCATGTAAATTTATTCGAGCGTGACTCTGAATGTTGAGCAACCAGGCAGATGTAGCAAACTTGTTAGGTTTTTCCTCCTTCTGATCCCAAGTCATGAGCTTCTTCTTAAACAACATTTTGACTTTTGATAATCATTATATATTATAAATGCATGTTTCGACTTTAAACTACTTGTGTAAGACAGCTTTCCTAGGAACTGTTCAACTTTCCTCTCAAAGCCTCATAACTTTCTACATTTTCAACTAAACTCAAGGTCGCTATCATTACCACAATTGTTTTTCCAGAATGGTCACATTCATTGCAGATGATTAATACATAATATCTCATTTCATATCCCGCCCTACCATTATCCCAAAGACGAGCTTAGACATAGCATCCCCGTCCCAATTTCTAAAGTTTATCAATAACGGGGGAAAATTAAGAGAAACAAAATGCATTTATCAATTATGCATCCTTAGCCACTAAAACGCCCAGTTTTCTCAACCTCTAGTTATAATTTTCTCTATGTAAAAAAAACTTTCCCCCTTTTCGAAATCACTATCGACCAAGATTATATCACCATTGGATTACCCCAATGGCACAACTTTCCCCATAATTATTTCCTTCATGGAGCTCCCTCTCTAGAAGCAATGGAAACATGAAAAAGTCAACGTTATCCTTGTGTGTTCTACTATTTCGTGTCAGACATCCATTTTGTGGCTTTTTTCTCATGAAAAAAACAGCCTGCACAAATTTCACCTTTAAATCGACCATCTACCCCAGCGGCTTTCCCACCAATAAAAAAATCATTGTCCTCCTTTTCTTTGAATAGGATGATCATTTCACTATGCATGCCAGTCCCGAACTTTTTTCTCGAAAGCTTTCACTTTCTCCATGACCGTTGTTACCACTAATGGAGTAATGATAGGATTTGGTTGAGTGATTTCAATGTAATAATGATACCGTCAAGATTGTCCACCTTCATGGAGCTCCCTCTCTAGAAGCAATGGAAACATGAAAAAGTCAACGTTATCCTTGTGTGTTCTACTATTTCGTGTCAGACATCCATTTCGTGGCTTTTTCTCATGAAAAAAAACACCCTGCACAAATTTCACCTTTAAATTCACCATCTACCACAGTGGCTTTCCCACCAATAAAAAAATCATTGTCCTCCTTTTCTTTGAATAGGATGATCATTTTCACTATGCATGCCAGTCCCAAACTTTTTTCTCGAAAGCTTTCACTTTCTCCATGACCGTTGTTACCACTAATGGAGTAATGATAGGATTTGGCTGAGTGATTTCAATGTAATAATGATACCGTCAAGATTGTCCTTTCTTCTTCTCCGGACGTCAACCAGTCAAAAAAGAATCAGATAGAGGGAAAACAAGGCAAATTTTCCACAAAAGATAATCACCTCAGGATAAACTCCCTTTCACATTTTCCATCCGTCAATTGTTCCGTGTAATGGTGGAAAACTAAGGAAATTAAAGGGTTTCGCAATTTAAATGCATTCCCATTAGAAATGCAAGCATACTTTGAAAAGTATTTCGAGGAAAACCCGCCAATCTAATTTCCCCAATGCATCCAACCAGAAATAAAATGGAGTGCACTGCTTAAAATATATTCCGCCTAGTGCGCCATATTTCCATTAAAAAAGAGAAAATTATTTGCCTCGAGTTTTCACCTTTGGGTGGAATCCACAATAATAAGCTTGTTATTGAACTCTCTCTCTTCTCAGATGATGAATGAAGGTTGGGTTTCTATAATGTGTAGTAATAATAATAATGGGTCATATGGAGAAATAACTGGCTTATTAGAGACAAGCGGAAAGTCATTATTACACGCTGTGGGTGAAATACGCTCATGTTGTGCTTTCCCTTCATATTCATATTACAAGTTCCAGTTGGAGAGCTAACTACACAAAGAATATTTTCTTCTCGTTCTCCATAACACTGGTAATTTACTAGGAATATCGAATTCATGCTTGGTGACTCTTTATGAGGCTTAGAATGAGTTATTTGGTGCGTTATGCATTAAACCAGAGAAACTTTCTCTTACAATATGTAACAGTGTAATCGATTTTCAAGGGGAACTATATACTCTCGCATTTTCCTAATTAAACCCTAGGCTCCTCGTCTGCCTTTGGCGATCCTGATCCTGAACAATTCCAGGATTTTTTTTTTAGCCATATAGTAATTTCGACAAGAGTTTGGTCTATATAAATATTTTTATTGTTGTTGCCACGAACCTGGGTGGTTTTTGAACTTTAGACTGCTTTAGACACGACATCAGTTTAAATATGCATGCAACAGACGATTCGAATTGTGATTGCTATTGGTGGAAAATGTAAGCTGCCTAAATAGTAAAAAATGACTTAATATAAAATGCAAATGTCAATGTCAATATAAAATACTCATTGCCCAATTAAAACATTCCAACTTTTAAAACCCATCTCATTCCAAACACTGTCAACTCAAACTTGGCCATTCCATTACTCGAATGTTTCAAAACCGAGAATAAATTAGGAAGAAAACCCTCTTATATATAATTTAGCCCATAAAGTTCTAGGCTTGTGTCCCCGCCCATTAAAACAAATCCAGCTTTTAAACTTTTAAGACAAGCTTTTTCTCCGTGTCAAATTCAAATGCTCCTTTTAAAACCCCTCTTGTTTTTCTCATCTAATCCCAATTTTATTCTAAATAATTACAACAAATTACCACGAGCATTTCCCAGTGAGCGCATTAATTTGTCGATTTCATTTGTAATCGACTTTTCAAGAGAAAAAAACTGCCAACATAAGCCTTTCTCTACAAAAGCTTTAAGAAAATGTCTGGAGGAAACAAGGAGAAGGATAATGAACACAATGTCTACAGCGTTCTCACATTTTATCTATTTTGTCGTTCCGAGAACAACCCCTCCTGCTTTCTCTTGAAACAAGCTCCTCGAGAAAAGTGTTAAGGAGAGAGGAGAGCTCCAGCCAGTTTCGTAATTGACATGGGAGTTCATTAATTAAAGGAGACTGTGACTGCGTGAGAGAAAGAGCAACACACGGGGAAAAAGTGAAACATGCTTTGGCTCATATACTTTTATATATACTTCCTAAAATGATCTTCATGCCTACCAGCTTTTTCACACTGCTTCCTTCAAAAACTTTTCCTAAAAAAACTTTTTTCTTCTTCAAGACTTTCTCTTTTTCTTTCCTCCTCGTGTCCCATTATACACCAACTTCCTTCCATATCCTCTGTCTAGGATGACAATGCAATTCTCATTTCCTTGGTGGAAATAGTACTCATCTTTTTACGAGTTGGAAAATATATATCTCGCCAGGAAATGAGCAACCTTTTCTCAGAGATAGAGGTTTAAAAAGTTTTTAATTTTCTCCTACCACCACACACCACCCCTGCCGCTACAACTTGTACGACTTTTTCAGCTTTTTCATCTCATTTGAGTACATATAGCATAGTATCATCAAAATAATCATCAAGTTCAAGGGTGCCTCTTGAAGAAGATTCTCCATCAGGAAATCTTTTTTTTCATGCATCTCCCTCCACACTCGAGTTCTCCTTGAGACTGTCGGCTTTCTCTGAAATTAAAGATGAGAAAAAGCGGCTGAGTTGCATCCAATATCATTTTCATGAAGATTATGTCTTCCTCTTCTTTCTTCTTCAAGATTACATGTATCTTGTAAAAGCACTCTGTATCCTCGTCACAACTGTACTATTATCAAGTTTTATAGTTGCACACGTCTTTTTTCTCCCCCTTTCACAATATGCTGATATATCTACAAGTATTCATAATGGGGGCTCCACTTGAAGATTTTACGTGTGGAATGATGACTCTCTGGGATAGTTTTTTGATGAGAAGTGGATGAAAATGTTGGTGGCACAAGTTCCATCAAACTCTTGCCCTTGCACACTTTTACAAGATGGGGGAGTAAAGGAGTGTTGTTGTTACGAGTTTTGCTGTTCTCAGTGCAAGTCCATCCTTGAGAGTTTTTCCTGAGAATTTTTTCCTTATGGTGTGTGCACTCCCCTTCACCACTAAGTCAAGGCTAGTGCTATTAAGTCAAGTAGATTTTCCTCTCAATATTTCCCTTTTCTTCTTCTTTTCCCTTCTTTTTTTTCAGCAAGTTTTCTTCTTCTCCTTTATCCATGACTGTGATCAATGTCACGTCTTGGGAAAAGTTAAGAGACCAATTTGTCTGGAAGCGGGTGAAGTCAATGCAACGCAATTGGTGAGAAGAGAAAGATGTAATTTTCAAGCTGGGATAAGATATCCTGAGGAAGGAGAATGATACCTTCTCGCGTGAATAGGATATATTCTTTGGAAGAAGAAAAAAAACTTTCTCTATTTTCTCCTCCCACTATACTCATACTGGTATTAGGGTGAAAGGGGGAAATGGAAGAAATGAGAGAAAAAGAAATCTCGCTTTCACACGCCCTCCTCCTCTCTGGAAATTTTTGTGGGAGAAAAAGCTATCCAGAAAAAAGAGAGGGTAGAGGATAGATTCGGATATTTCTTTTTGGAAAGAAAGAGTTTCCCCGATTTATGACAAGGTCTCACGTGCCAGAGAAAACTGCCCTTACAATAGGGACAGGAGACAAGGGAAAGATGAAAATAACTATAAATACAATTTTTTCCCTCATCCTCTTGTCATGAAGGGAAAGGGATTTGAAAGGGAGTGAAGAAGAGTAGTAAATTTTTGTGCAATTATCCTGATAGCTTTGATATCCTCTTTAGAACTTCAGCCTTGAGGTCCACTTTCACTATTGCGGAAAATAATGCGGATCCCATTTCACCACGGATTTATGTGAGTGACAGTAAGAGTAAAGAGAAAACAAACAGTTTTTTATTTTACTTTTCTTAAAAGGAAACTTTCTCTTTTTTCCCTTGTCAATATATTTTTCCCCTCATCACTTTAGAATTATCTTGTAATGTAAGGGCTAAAGGGCAATTTTGGGGACAATCTTTTTTCTCAATTTCTTTTAAAAAAGGCTTTCCCGTCATTTGCTAAGGTCATCTCTGTAACCTACCCGCAAAAAAACAAGTCAAACTAGAAAAAAATAATAGACAAATTTATCACATCAAATTCACAATAGAGAAAGTAATGGGACATTTGATTGGATTTTTTTCCAAAGGGAATCATCTCCTCCTTTCTAGTTACGTAATACTACATATGAGAAAGCCAAATTCCTCCTATAATACGGTATTGTGTAAATCTCAACAATTTCCTCTCAAAATTATCATCATCATTCGAATTCCCAAATGCTCAATCCTTTTGCCCTAGTTTAGCCATCGTGTAAATTATCGACTTTCTCTCCAAGTCTAGGCGCTCAGCCCTATTTACGATTTTCCCTTTTCTCCACCGGATTTTATGCGTTTTGTGTGATGAACAGCTATTTATTATGAGCGCTTGACTTTGCTCCACATATCCGCTTTTCAGAAGAGGACTACTCACATCTTTTTCCGGGATAAGCTTCACGTATTCTGTATAGAAAAAAAGGAACTTCATTCACACTCTCGCATGCATATAACGGCCTACGGCAAAGAGAGGTAAAATGGGTGGTAGGATTGTGTGCACAGAATACGTTATACATTAAACACATGTGTGCTCACCAGCAATACTGAAGCTTTCCCTCAATTTTTTGTTCGAGTTTCCTTTTCCCTTCTTTCATTTCACATGTGTCGACTGATGTATGGACGATGCACAAGTTGAAATTATAATGGAGCATTCATATTGGATGGAATAAGTACAAGGCCGTATGCATAATAAAGTGCATAACACAGCCTCTCCACATGTGGATTGAAGTTGAAGGAAAGTTATGTATATTTTTTCGGGAAAGGATCAACAAGAATAAATATTGTACTTTTTTTTATATATTTTATGACGATCTCTCAAGTGCGGCGCATGTTTTTTCAAGTTTGCTCTTAGCTGGTCCACTCCTAGATATTAAAAAGAGGAAGATTTTCGAAGAGAAAGTTTCTCAACAGGAAAAATAAGATTGTCTAGACCAGCTTATGAATGCATTTAACAGTATGAGAGAATTTTTTGTTGTTGGTGACATCGTAAATTCGTTCAATAAACTTGAAGAGTCGTAATCCTGCGGTTTTTTATCCAAAGGATGCCCCCTCCAGTTTGGATTTTAATACTAGCTATCATTTCGTGAAATGCATTTTTACTCCAGAAATATTTTCCCTTTGTGTTTGAAATACGTAGCCGTCATAAATACAGGTAGGGGATCTATCTCCAAATAAAAAACTCATATCCCATCACCCTCAAGTTGAGAGATGGATGAGGGAAAGTATGCAATAAAAATTCACCTTTCCCTTCCTAAATACTTTTGAACGAGTTGAGGTATCCATCCATCCCAAGTCATAAGGTTTTTTAAAAACTCTTATGCACGGTTTAATACTTGAGAAAAATATGTGCCCATTTGGTTCCTCCAGGTCGTAAAAAATGTCAAGTTTCATTCATGACAAGATGGATATCTCAATCTGTCTTCTTTCTAAAGTGGGGATGATGTCGCCGGCAGAGGGTTTTATTACGAATTTAAATACTCTTCCAGTCTAGAATTTTGATGGGCTCAGATTCCACAAAGATCTTGAGCCGAGATATACATATATATATAGAGAAAATTGTAAAGATGCTGGTGCTCCAGAATTTTTAAGACCGAGATGGACACTAACGACGTCCCATTCAGAGAAGAAGAAAATATGGTAAACTTTTTATTTTTGTAAGGTTACCCTCTCAGGTTACTATTTTCACTTTCCCTTTACCAAAGTACATTAACACTTTCTCCAAAAAAATGTGGGCACGTGTATAGAAAAAATAGCTTTATTCCAAAGGGCACATCTATCAAGAGGAAATAAATGACAGTTTTTAAGTTGCCCTGTTTATTCGAAAAGTTAGTCTTGAAAAAAATCCGTAAAGAGAAGGTAGCTATGTACATAATATTTATTTATGTACATGAACAAGTTCAACTCACAACGGAAGAGGATTTTCAGCTGAGTGAGTTGAAAAGAGTAAGTTTTTTATGAAAAAGAACCACTCCTGCACTAGAAAGAGAAAAGCCACACTTTGCGTACTTTCCCCAAGTAGCCCCACATGGGTGTACCCCATGCCAAGAAAAAAATATTGTGGAGGAAAAAAGAAGAAGAAAATCTAATTTCCATTTAAAAATCCAAGTACCTCTTTAAATAACCTATGGAACAAGTACTTTCTCTTTCGTGAAGGGGTTAAATCTTGTAGCTTATGTAGAAAAAAACTGATGATATTACAAGGTCCAAGAAAATATTTACTGGATAAGGGGAAAAATATTTAAAGAATCCATAAAACATTTTTTTAAGATTGCCTGTATAATAAAAAAGCATATATTTTTCTGCCCTTCACTTCAAGACATGCCCTTTAGTTTTCTCTGACTTCCTTCGAAATGCATAAATGTAGCTAAACTTTGGATATAAAGTTTTTGCCTGAAATATATAAGAATTTTTTTGCATCTACCTTTTGTACGGAAGAACACCCACGACGAGTTGAATGAATCAACGTGAAATATACAAAATAAAAGCCCTGGAGTAAGTGCATACCCCTTTTTCTTTTCTCTATCCATCTGGAAATAGGAGAAAGATCAACGAAGAAAAATGGAAAGTGTAGATATATCTTTTCTATGCATAATAATATCCAAATACCGGTGTGCACTCTCAAATGCAATGTGTAATATCCACATGACAGCTATCAATACTTTTCCCCTCCTCTCGAAATACCGGATTGGGAAAAAGAAGAAAAATTTTCTCGATATATATTCTAAGCAATAATATATGACGCATAAAATGTCCAACAATCCTCTCAAGAATAAATTTCAACTTTCTCCCCTCCTCCTTCCCTTGGAAATCTTGTGTTTGAATGCTGTATAATATTTTCTGAAAATGTAAAAAATAGCATTCTGGATTCAGAAGCAAGAGAAAACTCCAAAGAATAAATGTGGCTAGTTTTTTCCATCTTCTCAAGTATACTTCACTTTTCCAAAGAGTGAGATCAACTCTGGCAAAGTACTTCGAAAGGATATGTTCTCTGGACAAAACCAAATGTACAATTGTGTTTGTCCCTCTCGTCAAAAGAAGGGTAAATGATACTAGTATAAAAATAGTTCAACGTTCGGACAAGATCCGATTCCTCTATGCAAGTCGGCCAACTCAATGATTTCCTTTGAACAACTTTCTCCTCAATGATCCTCATATGTTACAATGTATTCCAATAATAATACCATTTTCTCATGGACACTCTGATATCGGTTATAGGAACATTTCAGAAGAAAGTATCTACATATGAAAAGGAAAGTTTTTTCTCCTCCAGTATACCCACCTCTCAATAGGGATTCACATAATCTCTACAGACAAGAAAGAGAAGGACACTGGGAGTGAGGAAATCATTCCATAAATCTATTACCAATTCGTATATGCTTGTTGAGCAAACGAGAGAGATGTGCTTCACAAGTAGGGATATTATTACAGAAATGGTTATCTTATTTCACAACATATTTCATCCCTCCCTCTAGTTATCCAGAACATATCGGTTACAGCAGACTCTACTATTTCTCAAATCATCTTTTAGCCATGCATTTTGTACAAAATTGAGAGAAAGTGTTTTCCCAGTTCATTTGGTATAAGGAGCACAGGTGCACTTTCTCTTTTTTAAATTTCCCAGCGCACCCTATATCCACCAGAGTATGACACACAGCTCATTTAAAGCGAAGTAAGTTGACTGGAAGAGGAGTTGGGTGCTTTCACTGACAAGGTTGTCTCCGGCGGGGTATTATTTTTAAAAGTTTCTTCCTTCACAAAGACTCACGCACCTTCTGGAAATTTTCCTTAAGGCAAATAAATTTTTTCAGCTTCAATGGAAATCAAATGGGACACGTGTGTCCACTTTCACTGTAATCCCAAGAACCAAACACGTTCTTCCCGTGGCAATTTCAGATAAAGGAAAGTTGTGCAAGGCTTAATGCCAAAATAAGAGTGTATCTTTTCCATTTTATTCAGCATTCTTTCTTTGATGTTTCTCAAGCAATCACTACATTCGTCCATGTTATTGTGCACATTTGTGCCCGGTCGGAGATATCCTTGTGGGTATAGCACTTTGGAAAAAAAATCGCCACAAGAAAAAATTCCAGTTTTCTTCCTTTTAAGGCAGTCACTCACTCTTAGATTTTCTCTTAAGCCAAACTTGATTGCCCCATTTCTCTCCCCTTTTAACTTGCATCAAGATCATATATACGAGCCATCTATAGTGGCTTAATTCTTGTGTCTACACACCCACGACGACTCATTCCCTATCACTTGTCTTATTTGATCTTACACAACGTTCGAATTTTCTCTTTTCTTTTGAGCCTTTCCCCTTCCTATCCCACACTATTCTTTTGTTTGTTTTTCCGTTTACCACATCCTCTCTTCATGTCAGATTGAATGTGCGTAGCTCTCTAATACAAGGAAGCGGAGAGAAGGGAAAAAACTAGATGAATGTTATATTATTAGCAGAGGAAGAGGGTCTAGAGAGAGAAAAGTGTCAGCAATGGTTTTTCTCACAAAAAGAGTGTTACTCTGTAGGGAAAACGGTGTATAAAAGGCTTGCAGAGGAAGAAGTGAAAGTGGAGAAAGCAGTTATATTTTACTTTACTGCTTTCCCTCTATCTTCTTCCAAGTTGTGAATGGTGTTTGCAAGAAAAGTCTTGTTATGACTTTCCAATGGGTTTGATGCGTTCCATTTATCCTCATGTGTGTGAGTGTGTGCACACATAAGTGATTTGCGATTTTTTCTTGAGCCTTCCATCCACCATCTTTTCTTTCAGTTTTTCTCTTGTGTAGATCTGAGATAAGGCTTTCTCTACTACAGAGAAGGGACTATTTAGTCGTAATATGTGAAAGATCCATTTTGATATCCTACCATTTATCTTGAAACGGGAGAAAAGCTCAACCTTGGGTTTGCTGCTTATTCGACTTTACATCAAAGTCATTTCTTCCGTAAGAAATCGACTTTCTTTTATGCACACAGATTTATTCCTTTCCTTGTATCTTTATGAGCAGATACAGTTATTTCTTTTCCTTTTGATTTCCTTTCTCGATCATCCATCAAACGATCCACATTTATAAAAAGGGACAGAGGGAGAAAGCAAAGGAAAAATAGAAAGGAAAAAATCTTTCTTTAGCATCAGTTCTTCTCTATCATTTTTTTGTTGTTCAAAAGACGTCCCAGAACCGTTTTATGTATAAATTCACTCAATTTTATTTATGCCATGAACATCCAACGGAGCTCTGATTCTCCGCCTGGGTTCATTATGCAGAAAAGGATTTTGATGGGATTGATTCTCCCAGAAATTTCCTTTCTTCGAGGATGCTGAAATGCTAAAATTCTCTTTGAGAACATCAACTTGTACCTTGCTTTCTCTACCTTTCACCACACTGCAGTAGGTTTTTGTCGGTGGATCGGTAATAATATTTGAAGTTATGGTGACGTTTGTACTTTTTCCGAGTCAGAGCCCATTTTGTCCATTCTCGCTTGGTGCATTTTCGACAAAAAATCCCATTCCCGCATTCCCTTTGTTCCTCTTCCACTAATTCCCATCGAAATCCTACTTGCACACATCACAAATCAGGAAACTTGGCAGAAAACTATTCCCTATGCGCAATTTTGGTCAAAGACAACTAGTCTCTGATAGGCTTTGACCGAAATATAGATTTTCTTCTCTCTTCCTCCTTCTTTCCCTCTCTCAGAGAAAGTTTGGTATTGGGAAAATTCCTTTTAGAAATTACTGCATTTTACGTGCCATTACACATCCTATAATTTCCATTGAGCATCATCATCATAATAAGAGAGTATGAAAGATTTATGAAAAATTTAACAGCTTTCACTTTTTTCCAAGGAGAAAAAAACATCGCAAAAGCTCCTATATACACTTTATCCTTCATACATATATATGTTTCATGGAAAACGCAGCACACAAACTAGAAGAAAAAAGTTTCACTATAAACCCCTCTCGTAGTATAACCAGAGACAACCACGAAGAAAGCACTTTTCACCAATCATCCCTCATTACCACAGAAAAGATTACAGATTCTGACATGCATCATGCATCAGTCTACCATCTACCAATTTCCTTGTGTATCCTTGTCCTCAAAAGAATACACATATGAGGAAACGAGAACATTTTAAAACTCCTTTCAATATTTTCTCATCTCAAAAAGTTTTCGTATTCCCATCCCACGTTGTATTAGAGACTAGCTTTATTCCAAAACTTACAACTTTTTTTCTTCTCCACGAGACAAATTGTCCTCCAATGTGTAGTTTGCCGGTGACGGGAGGCTGATTGTGAGAGAGAAAGTTTTTTTTTCAGAGATGCACTGCATTCTGCAATGAATAGAGTGGCGACAGCAGTTAACTTGTCATCACCACCAAATATCATCATGCTGAGATGAGAGATTTTTTTTACTCTTGTTGTCAAAAAGATTTTTTTGTTGGCAAACTTGACTTTCCTGCCATAAACACATGCACACATGGAGTGAAAGAGGAAGGGTAGATGAGACATTGTTGGTTCACACGCGAGTGTGGAAACTCCACTTGAGTAAAAATCCAAAGCAACGCGTTTTTCATGACAAGAGGGGAAAGTTGAAGAGTGGATGAGAGGAAAGGACGTTAATGCATTCTAGGAGATTATTTTACGCGCTTTGTATACATGTGCGGATGTGGATCTGCATATATTTTTAGAAATCCTACGTTATATATAAAAAGAAAGTTTTATGCATAAAAATATATATTTTCCCCTTTCGGAAAAAATGTTTGATGGAGGTGTACCCATTGTCAGATTTTGTGCACAAGGCACATTATAAGGAAAACTAATTCGTGCATCATAGATATTTTTGGTAGCAGGAATGCTTTCATTTTAGTATAAAAATATGCCTTTATAGTTTATGCACATTTCATGTCGTTGGAAAGTTTTCAAGAATATGAATCCTATCCTTTCTCTCTCTTATGGGGGTAGAGACGTTGACATGTTTTAAATGATATTAGTTGGAAGGATTTATTGATTCTGGCGCATTTTTTATTTCCTTTTTCCTTCCTTGAACCCCATTTAATAAACTACACAACATGGCTTTTTCCCAAGGGTGACTTTCTCCAAACGGGTTTCATATAAGCTGACTACAAAAAATGTAACTGGATATCCTCTAGAAAAAAATTGGAGTGCATGAGGAGCAATATTACATTTGGCTTTTAGTAAGCTTATGCTTGCATAGAAAAATATATGTATACGGAAGGATTTCAACATTATATCATATTTTTTCGGAAGTATATACACTACTTTTACTTCTCACTTTACCAAAGAGAAAAAATGTATATTCAGTCGGGGGAACGTGATTTATGTCAGAAAAAAGTCATAACAATATTCTCATGTATATTGTAAATGTACATGAGATAGCCAATAAATCTTGTGATCCTAGTGGTTTCTGATATTTATTAGTTTGTCACCCCAACTCAAGAAAAAACGAGTGTGGATATATGTGAAAAAGAAAGGTTTTTTCTAGAGGAAATACCTACATTAGAATGGAGAAAGTCTGCAAGTTTTTCTCGTTAATAAATTGAACAGTTTTTCGACCTTTCAGAGAAAATCAAGCTGAAGCTCGAAAGTAGCTTGATTTTACCAAGAAAACGATACTTTTTTCCTTCCTTTCTCTTTTAAACTTGGTGCTAATTGAATAAAAAATTAATTCTGAGGTTGAGTACAATTTTCTTGTAAAAGGACTTGCCGGATGGGGAAATTAATTTTTCCCTAGGAGAATCAATACATCCCTCGGAAATGCTTTCAAATGACAACTTTCTCAGGAAAAGGGAAATTGAACAATTCAATTTTGAAGCGGGAAACCTCTAATCCTTGAAAAAGTCAAAAGAATGTAATGCCTCATGAGTTTCTAGGCCACAGCGGTTACTGATCTCTTGGGTGAGGAGATCTGAAAAAGGAAAATGAATTATCTTGTGAACTGACAGGATAACAAGGAACATGATGCATGAGCTATATGGGATAAATAAAAACAAGGGTGTATTCTCGAGAAATAACTGTAGTCACAAGTTACTTGGAATATAACAATTACACAAAAGAGAATAAGAAAGTTCCTTTTTTTCTGGAGAAAACGTTGACCGCATTAAGGGCTCAACTTGTAAACAACACGATAGACAATAGGATGTAGCTTTCTCGAAATTATATTTCTACGCACATGTTCTAATCCAAGACTATAGGGAAATGTTACATGTGTCCCTTCAATTTCCCTTTTTCTATTTACTCATATTTTTCCCTCTTTACCCCAAAAAACTAAAGGCAACCTTTATCAAATTGTGATGGCGCCATATTTGAAAAACAGAAATGCTCTTTATTTTCCCACAATACACAATGCTCAATTCAACTCGTAAAGCTGCTGACTTGTAAGATGGCATGATTATCCTTTTTTTATTGCACATTTTTTCCAAAGCTGGAGAAACAACCTTTCTCCTCTTCCTCTTGTATTTATAACGAGAGCTAATCCACAATCAAATCAACTTTTTTAGGACAGGAAAATGACGACAAATGTAAGATGAAAGGGAATTCTCTTGTGAAAATTTTGAAAGGATCTCGATTCCATTACAACTCATGTGACTTTCTCTCAGAAAACTTACCCTCCCTCCCATTCCTCATCTTTTGAATTAGGAGTCCTGTAACCTTGTTCATTTTGAGTGGGAAGTAAATCAACTCTAGAAACTTTAGCAAGGAGCGTGTCACCCGTGTAGAAGCAAATGAAGCTGATACTTTCATTTCCTTTTTTGTTTCTTGTTTCTAATGCAATGGAAATTTATAAAAACACTCCCATCTTGTGAGTTGAAAAGAGGAGGAAAAACTAGAAGAAAGGATGTATCATTTTTCCTCCTTTCCCCAGGAAAAGCCACAAGTCTCTATGGGATAGAAAAGGGAAAGCATTAGAACTACTAGTTTTTCTCACAGTTTTCCCCTCCACTTTTTCTTTCTCCCGCGTGTGTCATACTATTTTACACAAAAAAGTTTTTTACTTCCCTTTTGAATCACATGCATATATTATGTATCAAGAGGGAAAAAGCATAAAATGGGATATCCTCATAGTTTTCACTTGGAAAAACGTGATCTCCAAAGGAGTGAAAGACAAGGAGGATAAGAATCTAGAACCTCTTGTGGTGGAAAACATCCCCGTAAATAATGCTAGAATATGGATTTTGTCACCTTTCCTCTGGATTAATTAAATTGTGAAATCCTTTCAACAAGCTTTTATTTAATCAGACCTTTCTCCTCTTATTTTTTCCTCTTTGTTTGCTCCTCTTGTTGGAGAGATGATAGGAGGGGGAAAGAGGTACACGTTATGCATATAAAAAGATGCGGGGTAATGCCTACAAAAAGTATTTCATTATTAGCCTTGAGTGCGACTGATTCGAAGAAAGCTATTCCTAAAAAGCCTTTTCTCCTCTTGTGACAAAAAAAAGTTGTAAATTTTCCCTTTCATTTTGTATGAAACGTGACTTTTGTAATGATATAACCTCATCTTTGAATATGCATGAAGGTTGTACATATAAATTCCATTATATGTTGGTGTTACGCACTCAACAATTTTTTTGTTTTCCATATCGATTTCCTATTTGTCATTCCATTTTTGTTCAAAATGACGCTTTCATGTTGAATGTTTCCCTTTTCAATTATCCTTCCTCTTTTCCCACCTCCACTGTACTTTTTTTCGAGAGAGAAAGCTCGCAAGAGAAAACTTGATGTTTGTTCCATTTTGCATGTGCCGTTTACTCATTCATCCCTTCGCTTTTACTTAAGTCAAAGTGACAAATGGTTATGTGTCGGTGGAATAAGGTATTATTTTCGTGGGAGAGAAAGGTGCTGTTGCACACGGCACAAGGGAGTCTAGTAACTGGCCCCTTTTCTTTTTCGTAGAAAGAAAATCCTCTTGTGCGTTTTCTTCTACTTTTGGTGTGAGTATGTGAACCCGTCTGTCATGTCACTTTCTATGCGTTTCCCTTTTTTGTTTTTATTCTTAAAATAAAGCCAGCCGTTTGAATGAGCTTGAGCAAAGAAACAAATGTTCATTGTAGGATTATCATCATAAATCTTTGTCAATTAGACTCGGGCTTCGTTTGAGTTTCAGATTTGAGAAATCTCGGCCGTCTTTGAGTCCCTTGTTTTGTTTTAGGTTTATGGTGTAAAATAAGACAAAAAACTTTCCTTTTGGAACCTCCACCGCTCCAAGAGAACCGCTCTAATCAACATTTTACCTTGCCGCTTCTATAATGACTGGGGTCGGAGGAGACAAGGAAACAAATTGCCCTTGTTTTCTCTACCAGTGAAAGCAAATCGAATGAGAATTTGTATCGAATTGGGGAAATTTGACATTGATTGGGTTAAAATTTAGACAAAAAAAGTTTTCCTTTGAGGAAAAAAAGTTTTGCATTTTTCCACACTACAAGGATCTCTTCAGTGATAGAGGAGGGAAAAGGGTGATGGGATAAAGTTGTTTTAGATTTTGATCAAAGGATTGCTTTCTTGTTTGGGTGCCAATTAATTACTCTCAGCCATGGAGGACTTTTGGGAAAAAAGACTTTTTGATCTTTGACTTGATCATGGTGACTAATTCCTTTGTTGTGTATTCAACTTGGTTAAGAAACAAGTTGTGTTGAAGTCACTTGAAAGTTTTAAGGTTTTTAAAGGAAAATGTATTCTTTTTATGCATCTTAAATGTGATTTTAATTTATATAGTTTGCAATTATGTAGATTAAATCACACTTTGGCTCATTTGATGAATTAAGTTGTTTATTGGAGATGTGATATTAACGCCATTTGTAGATTTTCTCTATTTATTACTATTTTCAAAATATGATAGATGAAATGCTTCGGGTAGTCGTATTTCTAATTGTCACATAAAGTCTGTCTCCAATATTACTGCTACGAATATCATCACTTCTTCTAGCACTATTCAAGCCAGACGCACGCACTTTCTAAAATTGTAAAAAAAGTGACATAAAAATTTCCCTTTTCACATCAATCATCTCACAACACAATACTGTGCAAGCACAACATACAAAGTTGATATTAAACCCAATTTGTTAACTGCACAAAAAACGAATTGAAAGTGTGAGAATAGAAAAAGGGAAAAGACAAACTTTCCCTTCCTTCATTTCAGACTTATATACTATTAGTCCAAAAAATACATTTAATACCTTTACTACTTTCTTCCTTCCCTAACAACATTGTAAGTCTAGCTTTCTCTCCATAGCTTGCTATTTA
This sequence comes from Sinodicranocentrus sp. ZH6, assembly GCA_027743935.1. NCBI lineage: Eukaryota > Metazoa > Arthropoda > Collembola > Entomobryomorpha > Entomobryidae > Sinodicranocentrus > Sinodicranocentrus sp. ZH6. Next base: position 22,576 of record JAHZNA010001451.1, read on the forward strand.
ATATAATTTCGCTTACCCTTTCAACTTTCCCTGTTACCACATACCCCATCCTGAAATGATATTCCTTAAAATAAATATACTCTAGAGTATATTTATTTTAAGGAATATCATTTCAGGATGGGGTATGTGGTAA
>JAHZNA010001452.1:0-17073 GCA_027743935.1 Sinodicranocentrus sp. ZH6
TTCCACTAATTCCGCTGACACCACTGTAGTTCAAACTTGGTGTGGGACAGGAAGATCGACTGCATGATGAATTAAAACTTGGAGGACTAATCCCGCTGATAGCAGTTGAACCACTACAGTTCAGGTTTGGGGTGCGAATGGAGGACATTGTGCTGTTGAAATCTGGAGGACCTACGTTACTTAAACCGCTTCCACCGGAAATATTCAAATTTGGTCCAGGACTACAACTTGGACATACCGGAGCATTGTTATTATTACATGGAACGGGTGTAGTAGGTCTAGAACATGGTCCATTTGAAGAAGGTCGACTGCATGACGAATTAAAACTTGGAGCGTTAATTCCACTGATTCCGCTCACGAGACTGCAGTCCAAACTTGGAGTGCCAACTGACGAAAATGTGCTGCAGAAGTTCGGAGGTCCTAAACTAGATAAGCCGCTTCCAGAAATATCGCTGAGATTTCCTAAACCACTACAATCAAGACGTGGGGGTGTGTTATAATTGCATGTTCCACTTGGACCTGCAACAGGAGATGATGGTCCTCTAGGGGACTGGTGATGTGGACAAGGTCCATTCGAAGCTGGTCGACTGCATGACGAATTAAAACTTGGGGCGCTTATTCCACTAATTCCACTGACTCCACTGTAGTCCATAGTTGGTGTGCGAATTGAAGAAAATGTGCTGTTGAAATCTGGTGGTCCTACTCTGGACAAACCACTTCCACCACTACTGTGCCAGCTGGATCCTAGAATGCGTAAACACTCGGAACATAAAAAAGAATCATTCTGAGGACTACATCGGCTTGGGCCGGAAACGGGCGAATTTGGCTGTGGGCATGGTGCATTCGAAGAAGCTCGACTGCATGATGAATTAAAACTTGGAGCACTAATCCTGCTTATTCCGCTGCCACCAGTGCCGTCAAGGTTTGGAGTACGAATTGAGGAATTTGGGGTGCTGTTGAAATCTGGGGGTCCTATGCTGTTTAAACCGCTTCCACTGACATTCATCAGGCCAGGTCCAGAGCTTCCAGAAATATTTGGGGCATTTGATCCACATCTGCAGCATCTGCACGCTGGTGGATTTCGTGCACACGTTCCAATTGGGGCTTCTGGTGTACACGTTGCACAGCCTGATGGTGAGGACATCTTGACGAAAATTTTGATGGCTGACTTTAAATAATCAGCTCTGATTGACTTTAAATTTAGATTAATCCTTTATGGAATGTTTTGCCGAGGAATTTGGAATTATTAAAAAATGCATGAAACATGCTTCCATTCTGTGTTGGCTTATTAAATAGACGACACAAAATCAAACTGATTTACATCAGTTTCGGTGACAACGCAAATCCATATGGACGAACCGAATGGTATTTTTTACTTTCCGCCAGCTTTCCGCTTGTACATTATGAAGATTCATTGTAGCAATCCCATTTCCCACGGAATTAGGATCGATTTAATTATGTATGTCATGAAACAGTTTAGTTGAGCTAGTCGGTGTCACAAATGATTTATGATCAGTTATGACGTAATTTTTCAGTTTATTTTTGCCATAACGTATGCTGTTAAACCAAACAAATGGCGTTGGTAATGAAGCATTATGTACATAGGTGGATAAATAAATCCACCCAACCCACTGACTGAAGGGATTTTGTACAACAAAAATGACCATTATGAGAATTTTACAAATAATAAATCCAACAGAGTCTTGACATTAGCGTTCAATTTTCTAGCCTTTTCATCAAATTAGTCTTCGAAAAAATGACTGAAAAGCCCAACTATGGAAGTTATACAATTTAAGGAAATGCTAATCTGATGTTTGATATTTTCGTAGCATAAGAAGTTATTTTTAACACAAGTTCTCCCATAAACCTATTTTGCCAGATGTATGAAGCTACTAATTCCAAAACTCCTAGTTTCAATGCATTATTTATTGTTTTGGAGAGAAAGTCGTGAAAATGTTAGTTGTGGGATTGCTAATTTTCGCTGAGGTGACACACAGTCCGGCGAAATCGATGATTTCATAAGTTCAATTTCAAACTTATTTGAATTGTAGAGCTTCAAAATTTGAGCGAAATCTCTTGCAAGAGATTATTCATTATTACATGCATCAAGCATTAGCATTAGTTACAAAACTAATGAATGATACATGCAAGCCTAGAGAAAGGTCTCAAAGACAAATTTGGATAACTGGTAGTAATCTTTTCTTTAGAAACTCATTTTTGTCATTTAATCAAATGTTTCTGCTTTAAAACCTTCAAAATTTCGTGTACATTAAAATACCAAGTGAAAAATGTAGATAGATAATATATAATATATAATACTTTGGGTACTTTCAGTGTACAAGGTTAGAACAGACAATTGGTTAGATAAGATAGTGTGTAGATACAACTCAATGTAACAGATTTTCGTATTCGTTTCTCACTGTTATTGCCCTTCTTTTATTTTATTACAATAGTTCCTAAAATATTATCTGAATGCATACAAACTCACACTCATTTTACGCACATGAACTATATATTTAGGTACCTAAAATACATTTATTACGGTCTTTATTTTAAGGATAATCTTTGGCACGCTTGAAGATGCTAAATAAACAAATCTGACAGCATAATAGTTCAGACTAATATAGTTAATTTGATATCCCTGTACAAGAATTTAGCTGCACTCACATAAAGTCCAATGATTTTTAGTGACATACAACTTACACATCCTTTGAAACTGGGGTAGGAAACTGTTGTCCTACTTGCAGGTTCAAACTGATACATAAATAATATACATGAAATACAGCACGACATGTATTAATCTCAAAGGACGAATCATCGTCTGGCGTAATGCTATAAAATGGTCGGTTCATGTTCAGTAATGATTTTCGGTCTAGTATCTTGAAACATTACACTTTCATGTAACGCTCTTTGAACTGCACGGAGACCATCATCTAAAATTCTGCTAATTGGAGCATCTTCAGGAATGTTTTCATACGACACCCTGTGACGAAGCATGATAACTTGGTCCAACGACTTCTTTAATGCCTCAATACTTGAAGACGCCGCAGTTAAACTCACTGAAAAAGAAAAGGAAATGTGGTAAGAACTCAACCGTAAAATGACTTTAATTAAAAAGCGTGTCGAGTCGATTATAGTATACATTCACTCACGTGAGCTCTCGTCAGCTTCACCCTGACGAACACCGGTAACTTTTGCCACGGCCATACCTCGAGCAACTCCATGAACTTGCTGAGGTTTCTTCATGGTGGGTGCATTTACCTTATTTCTTGCCATAGGAATCGGCGTTTTCGATGTTCCCACTTTCGTTAAATTTTGCTCGCTAGCAGAAATGCGTAGTCGCGGCCCTCCACCATCACGTAGATTTTCTGCAAAAGTTGGTGATTTAAGCGAATTAAGCAGGAGTTAATACAGCAATTCCTAAATTACACATTTATACCTTGAGAGTAGGCAGACACCACAGTAGGAGGTTTTTTCCTAGATTTTCCATGAGAGCTGATAGTCTTAGACATATAAGATGGAGTCGCAGGCATTGACTCCGGCTCTGAGTCGCTCTACGTGCAAAAATAGTCATATCATGCTTGGACTATTAGTTATTGCTGATTGTTATACCCACAGCTTAGAATAATCCAAATTTCATTGCAATAAACCATTTACCTGTGCAGGATTCATTAAGGCAGAAACAGAGACGCTTCTAGTTAATATTTGCTGAGGATCAAAAGCACCTTTTGCTGTGTTTCTAGTTTTATCTGCAATACCAAAAGTGGTGATGCATCATTTGTCATGCGCATGCAAAAATACGTTTACAACTAAAACTGTTAACTCAGAAAACTAGCCGCAGAAAAGCGATAAAATTAGGAAACAATCGAGGTCGTAACACAAACAAACAAACAAGTCCAGAAAAACACATCACAAACAAAAATATTTGAAATACAGAAAACTATGGAACTAATAAAAACCATTGCGATGTCTGTGAAATGATCTCTTTCTCCTAGGAGCCACACTAGAACTACTGGGACTTGGGATAACGTTCAGGTCAGAGAGAGAACACGTCCGCCGCATTCCTGTACTTTCTTCCTCCTCTCTATCATCATCATCTGAATCATCCAGATATTCTAAAGGTAGAAAAAATCGTTAAATCACAACAAACGCATTCCAACGGTGTTTTATAAAAACACAATCAGTGCACACAAAACTATAAAGCATTCCAAAAAGAAATAATACGGACAGGTGACTAACAACTATACCAAAAGCGGCAGACATTCCACAACGAAATTAAATGAGAGAACAGGGAAGAAGCATGCTTCATGTGTAACACAACCCTTAAAACCTTTGACTATTCACAATTTCCATACCACTAGACAAACACACTACATAGCACTAGAGTACCAAAAAAAATATTCAGGAAACTATTACATTATAACGCGAAGCATCAAGCAGGCACTAAAAGAAAATAAGAGAGGTACAAATGCTGCATCCCAAACCTATAGGTGCAACGCTAACTCGGGATGGAGGAACACACTGCACAATTTTTGAGTTTTTATGTTTTGTAGGATTATTGGCGAGTGTGGAAAGGGAAGAGTCAGAATGACGAGAAGGAAGCTTGTTAGTTTCAGTGGCAGAAGAGTTCAAACTAGAGCAATTGGACGCTGAATTAGAACTCGTTGATGAGAATCCAATTCCATTCTGCATGGGACGAATAAATTGCTGCTGCGATTGCGAAATAGGCGTAGGCTGAAGAGTTTGTTGTGATGTTGGCTTAAATGCTGAGTTTGCGTGGTTCATTAAAATGAGTGTGCTAAGTGTGAAGACTACCAAAAAGTTCATTAACCATTACAATTACCACACCACATGATTAACTGCTTAATTACACCATGTTTCCCAAAGCAATTTCAAGGCAAAAGCCCGTTCATATACATACCAAGCATTTGTGAGTACTTTCTTACCTTTTCCATAGCTTCTGCTCAAGTCCTGAGTTGACTGACTCATTGATTTATATCCAATCTAAATTTGGAGGAAAACTACCGTCAAAATGCATCCCACATACTTTATACAACAGTATTTTAGAAAGTTCTTACGCTCTGAAGTTTTTTCCTCGTTTCCTCCAGACGCTTTTCTAACTCTAAGCGGCTTTTGGATATTTCACGATTTTTCATTTTGACAGACATGATTAGCTCAGCATTCCGGCTTCTAATAATCTCATATGGACGAGTAATGGGGTCTTTATATCCTGAAACAGTTCGGTTGGATGACCTCACAGATCCACTATCATCAGTGTCGCTTCCGGATCTGACCTTGTTCATTTGAATACGCGGAACTTCAACAGTTTCTCCATCAGTAGATTTCCCAACATCCGAATAAAAATCTGTAGATTCTTCATCATCGCCTTCCTGAAAAGTTTATTTCAATTCGCAATTCACTTAAAGGTTATTTGGTGCACAAAAGAGGTGATAATGATGGTCTCACTAAATCTTGAAATGAAATATATTTATTTGAGCTTACAGTCTCCCTCTCTGTTGTTGTTTTCATGTTTTCCTCAAAGCTTCTGCTTTCTCCCTCTTTATCAGAACTTGTACTAGTTTTGGAATACGATTCGGTCGCTAAGCTAGTTGGTTCAGGACTATCGTCAACTAATTCCTTTACATTATTAGTAACTGTAGGCGTTTAAAAAATAAAGTGTAATGGAGCAGTTAAATTTATCATACATGTAGTATATAGCGTCAAATGATCAGGTGAAACAAGTATTACCTTGAGGTTTTGCGAATGGCACAGGCACAATTGTATCGGAGTTATAAAATGATTTTATGGTAAGAGCGCCCGAAGCTTGCTCTACGCGTTCACTCCACTTTCCCTGAGGTAGAGCGACGGATGGTCTTTTCGATGGAGCAGGAGATGGCGAAGCGCTTCCACTCTCTCCCTTCATTTGCTTTTTGGCCCAATCAGGTAGCTGACCAAAACTAAACCTATGTCGAAAACGAAGCGATATCCATTAAAATCATAAATTACAGTTACAAGGTTATACATTTTTTAGAAAAGAAATTGTCTTCGCATAGGTCTAACCTATAATCAGGCCGTACAGGAGATGGTGGATTCGTTGGAGAGTCAGACATGGGTGCAGGTGTTATTGATTTCTTAGAGCCCTGTCTTGATCGCTTTTCTCCCATACGAGCTTCCATTGTAACGACCATTTCTCGTGGAAGATTCCAGACAAAAACACATGAATCTCCACCAACTGAAAGTAGTGTCTGAAAATCTGGGGAAAATCTCAAGGCAGTGGCTAGTTCTGAGTGACCAACCTACATAAGAGTTAAATAACGGTTAACTGTTTGTGCAGAATCCTGTAAGCGAGTAATTTATAAAATATTCACAACTCCATACCAATGTAGCTACTATATCACCCTTATAGTAGTCAAAGACGGTGATTGACTTATCAGTAGATGCGACAGCAACATAATAACCACTTGGATCAAGTGTTACTTTAATTATTGTTCCTAAAACTATACTTGGGTTGTTGCTCCGTAAAGTTTTACTGTGTTTTCCGGTAGATACATTATACACTCGAACACATGCGTCTTGGCACGCCACTAGAACATGCTTCCCTCCAGTATCCAATTCCAAATCAAACAATGGAGTTTTGCTTGTAACCACTGATGTGACGTGAACTTCTACATCACCAGACCAATCTGCCTGTAGCATTTCTAGTGGATCAGCTCCTCGATCGTTTCCTTTGCATATCAATTGCCTAAAGACTAAATTTTTGTCTGCACCACATGAAATCACATGCAGAGATGGAGGTATCGTCCTATCGGATACTAAAAATTTAACACTCGTAACTGATCCTTTATGCTCTTGGAGTGAAGCCAGTCTTTCGATTTCCTAAAAAAAAGTCAATTTACTCATGTTCATAGACATAGAGAGCATAGATAAATGTGTTCCAATATGTTGTAATATAATTGCATGGTCATCTCAACAAAAATCCATACTTGGAAACAGATTAAATCATGTTGCATCTCACCTGTCCAATGCTATAAAGATTTACGGTTCCATCACGAGATGCAGTAGCAATAAGCGACGCTTTGACATCCATAGCGAGAACTTCTTCTTTGTGAGCTTTAATTTTTATTAATTCATTCTTTGATTTTGATCTCCACAGTCGTAGGTTTCCTTGTCTATCCCCGCAGCATACAAATGAAGATCCTATACCCACACATCGAACACCATTTCCATGTGAAATAAATAAAGGTGAGTCTAAATGTCGAGTAGAGATGTATTTTATATCCACGCATTCCTATTGTTTAGATATGAACAGAATCATTCTTTAAGTTGAGCTACTGACACAAGAAACCAGCAGTAATTTAAAAGAAATAGTTGTGATATTACATTTGAATACAGGTTAGACTTTGTTTGACTAAGAATGTCCCATGTTCGAATGGTATCATCATTGGAACAAGTAATAAACACAGGCCAGGATTGAAACACTGGTGAGCCTCCGGCTTGGGTGTTGTTGACGGGGCCTAGTGCGAGATCCCAAATACAGCCAGAATGCCAAAGCCAAGAATGAGACAAGCCCACCTACACAAATTGCATGTATTAGGTGTGTCCTCTCTCTTTAAGGTGAATCTTAATGGATTTAGAATAAGGAATATAATATTGAATCGGCATTGTGAAGGTAAGAGAACAACTTACCCTTTTGACGTCTTGAACATCCCACGTGTAAAGTGAATGGTCTGCGTATACAGCTACAATCTTTTTACCACCTGGTGCTCGTATTCCCACAACATTTGGGAATTTCGAGGAAGGAGGATGAGACGACAACAAAGTTACATCAGTAACTTTACCAATCTGTCACAGAATATCAGATAATATATGGCTGAATCATTGAGCACATTAATACATAATTTAAATCTTACATTTATAAAATAACAATTTCATAATACACAATATTTCCTCAAAAAGATTTACTCACATCGACTCCTAAATGATGGGGCAAAGGTAATGTAGCGATGAATTCAAGACGTCCAGATTTGAAGCACCTAATAAGCCCTTCTGCACATCCAATGAATATAAAATCGTCTTCCATACACATGCAAAAGGCTTGTTTCGTCTATATCACAATCACAACGTGAGCTATTACTCAAGCACCTGAATTTTTTTAGTTAATGGTTTCACTGGAAGTAGTATTTAAAATTCTGCTTCCGCTGTACTTACCTTCAGTTGAACCCACTTATCGAGAAAGCGTCTTTCGTCAAATTGGCACAAAGTTGCTGACACAGTCCCATCGAAATTGGCAACAGCGTAGGTCGTACTACCATCAGTCAAAACGTCCCTAAAATCTGCGTTTGAATGCTCACTTCCAAGAATGGCTGGTCTACCAGTTAGAACGCACTCATTCTAAAAATGATTGCATTAGATAATTAAAAAGTTACACTTTTAACAATCGAAAGAACCCATTTTAAAATAATCTAAATTCGTACTTTTCCTAACTGAAGGTACCAAAATTTTAGGTGGCGTGTTCCACCAGTAACAAAAAAGTTGCCATCGGGCGAAAACGAAACACAGGATACTTTACAGGCTACTGAACTTGATGCTAGCTTCCTACCGCGATTTGAATTTGCTTGACCAGTAGGCGTTCCGATAGGAGTATTTCCGTTTCTGCTGGGCGCTCCAGTGAGACTTTTGAAGTCCCACACAGAAACGACTCTATCTGAGCCCACCGTGACCAAAAGACCCAAAACACTTGATACAGCCTACAGATTCAAACTTAGGATTAAGAGCATTCACAGATTTGATAACAATTACTGAAAATATGTTGATGAGATCTTAGGAAAACGTACTGCACAGACGACATTTTGGCAAGGGGATATGTCTTTTACGAGTCCTGACTGCCAATTGACCACTCGTAGAAAATTGGACTCTTCAGATGCCACAAACAAAAGGGAATTACTTTTAAGCTGCAAAGCACTGATGGGCTTTCGGGTTTCCAACACAATGTGTGTGACCACTGTTCCACTTCCAGTGTCCAATAGGACAACGGTGTTTCTAAAAAAGTGTACGCCTCGTTGAAAATATCATAACTTTAAACTTGTAACTCAAAAACACAGAAAAATATTTAACACCCTATATGCCCAAAATCCGCTCTATTCGAATCTGTGATGGTAAAATATAATTAATATACTGATCAGACATACTAACAGCTAAAAAAATGGCACACGTATGATCAAAACTAGAACGTGTAAGATGTACACTGATGAAAATTTAATAGAAGGCATCGTTTTTCTGCCCTCTACGTGCCACCTTTTACTCCAACACACCAATCAAGACTAAACTTGACGAAAAAATCATGATATACAAAACATTGTGAAGTGAAGATCATGATCATTACTAGCCTATTCACTTCTTGTTTGAAAGCTGTGTAGTGATGTTGAAAATGAACACACCTTCTCTTCATTTTCTTCCATTCCTAAAAAGGAAATGCCGTCGATGGGCAGTATAGCCTATTCCATAACTGAGGACAACCTCTTCTGCAATCTCTCTCCCTACGCTGGATGGCTGTCTTGATTAATTCTTTCCAGATCAGCAGCTAATAGTGATCAGTAGTTAAACTGTCAGTAGTCAATCAGCAACCTGTAAAGAAGCACACCTTTATCAATGAAATTTTAAAATGTGGGCTGCAGTCAGCAGTGAGTGAAATGTAAATCTATCTACAAAACTGCACGTATACATAATCCTACATTTTCTTTATAATGGCTTCAGCATAAAAACCACTACCCACTTTCTGTTACAGGCTGAGAATGAGAATATAGTTAGCTAAACTATGTAACGTATAAGATCATTTATTATCAATGATATAGTTATAGTCCTCCACAATAACACTAAATACTATAAGTTGTATATTATCAGCAAATTAAATCGACTGTAAGAAAACACTTTTCATAATAATTTGATAGATTCTCTGGCTGGACAAAAAATGCCCTTTAATACTTTACACTGATTCCAAAAACATTTTTTTGAAACGTTTCAAGCCATTAAGTTATAATCCTAAGTTTGTATTATAGTGGAAACTTCTAAACCTTGGCCTATAACTTACGTCGTTGGCCTATAACCCATATAATATGAAGTACAAGCGATACAAATCCTAAAAATGAAACAATAACAAAATAAAAATGAAAAACAAAAGCACCTGCTGATTCACAACGCATTTACGTATTAAATTTAAGCATAACATATCGAATATCAAACACGGCCGTGCGGTCATTTAGTAGTGAAATGAATCATAATCCTTACATACATGTGATATGAGTATTTGGTCATTAATCCCTGTCCAAAAACGAACGTCAAACTTATCACAATTGAAAATCACGGGAATTTGATAAATACGTTTTGAATTCTTAAAAACTTTTGAGTGAAAAAGTGCACCAAAGCCCAACTCTTGGTGGATCATCCTAAAATCATGTAGCTGCCCATTGTCTATTATCCATTAACAAGTGTAACGGTCAACAGCAAGCTTAATACCACCACCAGAAAGTAATATTGTGCACTGCATAGATGAACATAAAAATATAACAATAACAAAAACGAGAACTTTTCTAAAGCTGCTATCTGTTTTGTACTTATTATTCGCTCACTGGAACTTGACATAAATCTAGCAAAGTGAAAATGCGTGGGCATCACACATACCTACCAACACAAGTTGAATATTTAATCGTTTAAAAAGTTGATATAGTATATCACATCACAATAAACATTCTCTCACAGAGATAAAGACCAAAAGTCCATATCCATATCGTATGTTTTTATTTCTCTTAAAAAGATTACATTACATATGGCATTGGCACCTCCTCGGCAATCAACCAGCCAGCATTTAGATTCATACAAAACGAAAAGCAATATTATTATTATCATGAGGACTCCCACACACCAAAAAAGTTGTAAAATATTTTTTTCAAGTAGAAACAGAAACCAGCACTATCCAAAACCGCTGGGTGAATGAAACAAGTTCTCTATGCATAAAAATCCATCCGTTCTGTCTGTTAATGATGCTCAATGTTGAAGCAACTGAACTTGAATGCACACAATTCCTATGCTTTTTGGTGTGATACGATGTGTGCGATGATAATGTATATCCCTGTATATGTAAGATGTGCACACTGCACACTTTTGTCGCGAATCCCAATTGTTCGTGGTAATAGTGTGTATAGAAAGAAGACAAAGCCACAGAATGAGAACGGATAGTAAACGGATGAAGGAGGAAGATTCTCTCGTTTAGCTGAGATTTAGAGATGCGTTTCTTTTGTAGTAAATAGTGGTATGCAAACGGTTTTACGATGATGTGTATATGATAGGATCGAATGTCTAAAAAAATGTTTTTATGCTCGCGAAAGAAGAGGATTGCTATATATTGTTTAAAAGTAAAGTCAACTCAGGTAAAATATTTATCTACTTGTGAAGATAAAAACAAATAAAAGGAACGTTTACTAGTATTTAGGATAAATCACGACAGGTTCAGGTTGTCCAATATTGCACCAATATGTGGTACATATACTCTCATCTCATGGGACCGATACTTTCAATTCACGAGTTTGTACCTCTTAACCACCACTCAACAACCAGTAATTTAGCAATTATGATACGCAACGAATTTTGGTTTCGTGCTTTTTTGGTCATCAAACTCTTTTGTAAACCCATTCACTCTAACACTTCATTCACTTTGTAGACATCTTCTTTGCCTGTGTATATGACGTTTTTTCCCATGTGCATTAAATACGTATAAAAATATCCTATCACTTACTGAACTGATATAAAAATCAAGGAGAGTTTGTTTTAAGAAGACCAAATTTGTGTCTACTTCGTGAGCTAATAAGTAGTAAGATAATCGTGAGTTAAAACTTTGCTCTTATCTTTATATTTTTGGTATGGGGAAAGCACTGTAATAAATTCACTGCCGGCTCGTCAAAAATGTATTTGGCTAAAGGGTTAATTTTGCGATAAAGAATGATCAGCTATTTCCAATAAACTTTCATTAGATAACCTCTCTTTCATTCACTGGACCATGCTGCATTTGGTTGGAGTACTTGCCTTTGGCGTGGCTAGGCTCGATTTCGATACATGAAATTTATGGATGGCAAGAACACGCACACATGCACAAACAACACACTAGGGTGATTCATATTGTGGAATGAAAATTGTAGTGAAACATGAAATTTGGAAACTAAAACACACGAGCAATTAAAAATCTCATTCTGTTCTGCTTCACCCTAGACGTATAGACACTAAAAGCAGAAGATGATTTTACTAAGAATACTCCCCCATACACTATGCATGCATCATCAATATCAAAATATCAATAGTTCCATAATGCATGAGAATTTACCTGTTGCATATTGAAATATTAGTAAGAAATTTAGGAACCACTTTTAATGTGCTCACAATGCTTTCATTGAAATACCAACTATTCACATAATTACACAAAAAAATTCACACTCAATAATTTTAACCCCTTTGGTGTTGTGATGTTGCCTGAGAGTAGATCCGCTAATTAGCTTAACGTGTACTTTCCAATTCTACGCTATTTCTATTAGGTCGTGTGTATTACTGCCGAATCTTCTTCTTGTACACTTATCATAATGGGACCGCCAATAGCTGATGAATATGTCTGCTAACTTGTGTGTACATAAGTTATTGTGTGTGCCAGGTGAGGTGTGAAAAAGACGACCAACCTTTCCTATCGCACTAAATAGGATATAACAGCTTAGTAAATGATTTTTGATTGAGTCTCTGTAAAATAAAAGTTATTGGTTTGCCAGCTGAATATTTTTTTAGGCGTATACACGTTTAACAACCTTGTTATTAGTGTCCATCCTCGTTTTAGTTGTATTCCTAATCCCAATTTTCAATTCCAATATTCTTGCACACAGTACATACCTCACTGCTCCTACAATTGCTTACTGAACACTTCTTGCTGATAGTTTCTGATCTAACTAATCCCTGTGCCTGTCTGTGCATTTAATGAGGAGATGTAATGGATTCATAAAACCATGAATGTAGGTGCTTCAATACGAAACATGTATATGTGTCTTAAATTTATGAGCGCTACGACGATACGATAAAGTCTGTATCAAATGCTCAGCGATTTACTTCCCTTTGCCCAGCACTATGGGCATACTGCATACGTCAGTTGCTGAAGTTTAGCCATGGGTATAGAAATTTAATATTTTTTTGTTTGAAATACATTTTATACATGTACAACGGACAGGTACAAGTACCAACTATAGAAATACCTGCGGAAGGAACGGGCTACAGGTAAACGCACTGAGGAGATACGCAAGGTTGATAGCACTGACAATAATGGCTGATATACATAAGCTAAAGCACATATATTGTGTTCAAATCTTATTATCAACTCTGTATAGTAAGAGTATGATGATCTTCTTCATTTCCGAAGAAGCTCCATTCGTCTAATGGTCTCTTTCATTGCGGTTGTTTGAAGATATTTATGTATCTATAAGCGTTGTCTGGTTTTCAGTATATTATAACAACAGATGAATGTAAATAAGGTATGCGTACCATTGTATTTGTACGCCTCCAATATTTATAAAGAGCATGTACGGAAGCCGACGTTTCAAAACAAGGAAACAGCAAAAACTACATGAAAGATGAGTTTCAAAGTGGGAACGATGCTTTGATGCGACTAGAGTATGTAAGGAAAAGGTTAATGATTATTATATGCATTCTTTCTGTACCATTTCCTTTCAGTCCATCATATGCACACAATACGGAGTTCTCGGTATGCCATATTGCTAACCAGCACTATGTGATTTTTATGTGACTTTTCTATTTACCGTATACATCTGATAAACATGTACATTATCTACTGAAAAAGAAAAGGATGTGATGTGATGTGCATAAGTTTTATTTGTTATTATGCAAGCATGAATATGAATTGCTCACGGAACATGAAATGAGTCAAATATACCTTGCCAAGGTGAGTCTTGAAAAACGAAGCCGACACAGTTGCACAAGTAGAAGCTGCAGGACATGGGTGTACATCCCACATTTATTCCTTCACAATGAAATACATGAAGCCAACTAGCCAACTGACATTTGGCTTACATGCATATAGCTTTCGGATGTCCGTTTGTTTGTAAATGGACATGAGACAAGATTGTCAAATGACAATGAAAGCTGCACTGCAGTAGCCAACTTTCGGATTTCGTACAAGGCGAGGAAAAGGCAAGCTGAACCTTTTAGGGACACCACTTACACTGATCTGTTCATTAGTTGCCAGTAGGGCGGTGCATTATGTATATAAGCACATATGATAATGGTAAAGGATTTGTACCAATGACACTATTTACTTGTATTTGTATATTTTTATGAAAATAAGTTTACTCTATAATGACTGACAAACTGAAATTTTCACATGTCACACTTTTTCACATTTTCAATTTAAGTATAAATAAATCATATTGTGCCAAAATAAGATTCCTAAATTCAAAGATGGAGATGGTGACACACTATCTGCGAGGATTTCGCTAGTTGAACGATAAAAATGTTTTTGACGAGGATTGCTTCCACATCATACACTAAACCACCTTTTATAATAGTTCCTATTCATTTTTAGTGGTGTAAGCCAAAATTATTTTGCTCAGTGAAGGAAGCTCACTTTGCTTATAAAATCCTTAGTCTACATGAAGAAAGTAGAATGATTTAAGAATTTGTGTAAACACGTAAATACGTGTAAATTTTTTAGTATTCAGTGTTTTCCAAGAGGCATTTCCCGTAAAACGACATCAAAATTAAAAATGGAGGTTACGTAAATAGTAATTATACATATTTATATGATGAGGAAAGCTCTTCATTTTACAGGTTATGTGGTTGATTAACGGGAGTGATGGAAAATATGAGTGACAAAAAAATTATGCGTTTTTAAATGAAAAGGAGAGGAAATTAGGATTTTCACTATTTTTTGTGCATTGGCATGTGGAACGAGAGACTATACCTATATACTTTGCGAAAGCATGCAACGCAAGTGCAGTGATTAAAAAAATTACTGGCACATGCCATTTTTTAATGCTTAAGCTTACTGTTTGCTAGCATGCATGTAGCATAGAAATGTACTAATAACTTCAATCATAAAACTTGTTCTCCCGAAAAGAATGTCATTATCTCCGTGTAAGTTCCCCCTCTGTCATTTCTTACTTATGATGTACAAAATGGTATATTGAGTTAAAACAATGGAAAAATTACTTAAATTATAACGTATCGAAATGAATTATTGAGTAATAGTTTTTATAGCCAACGGGAAATTTATAATATAAGGGTACTTGTACGAAGGTATGTGAAGGGTAAACTTACCACACTGCAAATAAATTTCCTTACAACTTACAATATGAGTACATATATATGTCCTCCTATTATGACTGATATACTGTGACCGTATTATCGAAGTGTATAGCAGTAAATGTAAAATGACATGGTTTTCTAGTTAGTCTAAGTCGCCGCGTATACGTTCACAGTTCCACAATAGATATGCACTTATATGTGCAACGGTAAAAGTCCTAATACTATATATTGTCACTTTGCAGTATAGCACACCTTTTAATCTTGGTGATGAGTACATATTCCCAGGTTGATATTAAAAAATAATTTTCTTGAAAATTAGAGTTTACCAAAAGAGTTCTAAGAAAGAAAACCGCAGTGTCCCCTCATCGCCAGTTTATAAGCTACACACAGTATTCACCCCAGACGGATGCAAGTTTTCATTCATATACTGACATGAGAAAAGCCAAAACGATATAAGATAATGTAGTTGGTGCTTAAAAAACTTTAAATCCCACTATTTCATTTTTTGTCTAGCATCCGTGCAAAGATTTTTATTTGTTTGACGCGAAACAGGTCTTCTTAATCAAAAAACGATATGAATGGTAAAGGGAAAATCTTAAATTACATAGTTTCTTCGGAAAAGATTTATAGATTTCTAGCCAAAAAATAATCTAAGCATGATGTAGAGTGTACAGTGTATCATTTTAAACGACATGAACAGTAATAACAAACCATCAAACCACCAAAGTATATAACCTCCAAAATTAAATTTTATATCTGTAAGCAATGCACAAAAAAGATTTAATCGGAGTGGACATTGAAGTTCTCTTCATGCAGAGCATCCCAAGATTTTTATTCTTTTATAGTTCATATCAAGATTCAATTTCCTATTTGGCAAAAGTGTGTAAAGTGTATCAGTCCGCGTGTTTTGTAAAATCTACATCTCCTCGTCTTTACTCCTATTTATTTGCTTCTTCAAATCTCTTCTTTATTTAGTATTTTGTTGTATGGTGCATTGCAGATGGAAGCATGCAATATATGCTATGCACACCGTTTTTTATTATTTTGTACAGGAGTGAAATCAATATTGTATCCAATTACAAACCGTAATGTCTCACCTTACCTTGGTTAAACCACAAGAAGGAAAATACTATTTTTTAATTTTAAACTTGACTTGCAAACTCGAAACGATAATTTCTCATCTTTCCAAGTTTCTATGCAAATTCCCCCATGAACTGAGCATTATGAAACTTAGGTAGGAAGACTCATACTAATTCGTACAATCTCCCTTGCACATGCTACATATATGATGATATATGTAGCTACGTGACGTGAGAGTGAGAATACAAATGAAACGAGTTGAATACTTGTGCGTGAATGCTGAAGCTTCATCTTTGTCAAAATAGTCCCATATTTCGACAGAGATAGAGGATAAGATCAGTACATTGTGTGTTGCTTGTGGTTCGGTGTTATAGCGTAGTTAAAAATCATACGTCTTTACGAACTATAAAAATGATGCATAGAAGTGTTACATTGATGCTGCACGCAATATTTACATTGTATTTATTCGAATTCTGTGTCTTAAATTAAGGCATGCCACTTATTTTGATAACTTCGCGTTGAAAATCGAGCATATATGTCTTTCAAACAGGTTGTTTATTAGCTCGCAAAGTGTTTGAGCGAGCTTATGAAATCGTCTGCGCCGTCTGTGTGTGTGTGTGTGTGTGTGTGTGGTTCTGTGCACATTTTATT
>JAHZNA010001453.1:0-12872 GCA_027743935.1 Sinodicranocentrus sp. ZH6
CAATATACCGGTATCACTAACGCTTCTATTTTAATCATTCTATCACTGTCACTTATACCATCAAAAAATGTCAGTATTTTTGTAGTGTGAGAGGTTGTCTTATAAAAAGCTTTGCTGGTGATGGTGACTAGTGACTGACACTATTCAACTTTCCCGGCAACAGTTACATAAAATACAATTACCAGCAAAAAATCCCTACGTATGGCCGATAAAATAAATATGTGTTTAATGTATGCCGTATTATTTCCAAGCTAAATGGCGTGATGATGCCTAATTAGTCTTTAAAAAGGGCTGCTGAGGAGGCTCATCGGTGGTTGATTGACTTGTGTCCATTCTCCACCTAACCAGTTGTTCTTTTATGTGTCTGGGAGGTCTGTGAAATGTATATGATCTGAAATGATAATAAAGTAAATATATATATGGTGTGTGTAGTGAAATCAATACGGATTATGTCTACAGGGCCTGTAGTACAAGCACCTGTTTTATATCTTGAAAAGTTACATCTCAGTAAATATAATGCTCTTGTGGATTTGATGAGCACGGAAGTTGTTCCATAGCGTTTTTATTTTCATTTGAAAACTACACAATCCACGCTACCTAAACATGAGGATATACTCGTGAGATGCCTTTTATATTCATTCTTTAAAGACTTTTCAATGATATCTTAGCTCAGAGGTTCACAATTAGTACAATGGATGACTCACTTCTTGGTAATCATCTCTTATTGTAAATGGAAGTACTTTGATCAACTTGACGATAGAAACGAATACATATCAAATACGTGTATTCTCATCTTTTAATAATGTAATCTCGTCTTGACAAGTGAGCAGCAAAGTGGCTGACCCAAGAAGGGTTGTTGCTATTATTTGAGAATAACTTATACCTCTGTTTAGACACCATCAAATCTTTATCCTCTGTCTGTAATTTGACGAGTCATTCACGCATAAACCTGCACCGAGTTTTTTGTTACTTTCAAAATCATTTTCCTTTACTACTAACTATCATGGAATATCCATTGCTTTGCTGACTTTTGAAATCTATTTCAATTGAATCTTTACGCAGAGAAAGAAGTTTCATATGATATGCATATCATTTGTTACGAGTAGCTTGCTTGGAAAATCTAATTGTGGTTTATTCCCATTCCAGAAATTGAATATCCTTTTATGAAGATAAGTGGTGTCGAAATTGTAGAATAATATTATTATTCCGTTCAAGCTCTCGGTTGTATTTTACTCAAGCCTGCATTAAATTGATTTGATGAAAAGCAATTAAAATCGCAAATTAGAGTCGTAGTTTCTTTAATTTATGACTCACATCATGACATTTGCTTTGATATTAAATAAGCTTTTTGGTAGTATACTAATAATTATAGTAGCGTGCAGAAGGTTTTTGTGTAACAACTGTTGGATCAGCTTCACCCACACCTCTGGATGGGATTGGACTTTGAATTACTGGTGGAAGAGGTCCAGCACCGAAAACGGTGAAAAGTGAGGTGAAAATCTGTTGGAGGAAGTCGTGAGCTCCATTGAGGATGTTAGGCATGAACCTGATGATAGGTCCGAAGATACGCATAGTAATTCCACTTTCTTCTGCTTGGCGAGTCAACACCAAGATACTGTCGATGGCTTCATTAACAGAAGATGGAATACGAACTTCGTTCCTTCTGACGAGGCGAAGGACTTCAGTGAATTGGTTGGGAAGGTCGAGAAGGAGAAGTCGGGGCATGTAGGCAACCACACCGGTGAGGTCAATGGTGTTGGTGACAATAGCTCTGGTGAGGGAAGCTGGAAAATAGAAAACGAATCCAGTATTTATAATCCGCATTGCTTCGGGATACTCAAATTTAAAGATATTTATCAAATTTTACCGAAAGCCCTAGTTCCATTTAATCCAGCCTCTCTTGTGGTTTCAGCAAGAGCTCCAAGAACGGTGACCATGTTAGCTCCCAAACGCTCTGAGGCGCCGTTTACTGCAACACGTACTTGTTCTGTCCAGTGTCCATTGGGAATGCTAGCTGCTGGAGGAGCTGGAGCTGCAGGGGCTTGACGTGCAATGTCTTCTAGAACAACGACCTCGACCTCAGGCTCTTGAGCCTAGTAAAAAGATTTAAAGTAATTGAAACCAACTTCTTAAACNAGCTGGAGCTGCAGGGGCTTGACGTGCAATGTCTTCTAGAACAACGACCTCGACCTCAGGCTCTTGAGCCTAGTAAAAAGATTTAAAGTAATTGAAACCAACTTCTTAAACTAAGCAGTTAAAATCTTAGGTTCACACAATTTACCTTAACGATTGCTCCTAAGAGTAAAATTACAAAGAACTTGGCGGAAACCATGCTGAAATTCGTATTGATACTTTTCGCTCTCCAAGTAACTGTCAATTAAATTCCTAAAATCGGTATGCTAGTCATTAACAGCCATAAACTCATTTATATAACCTGTTGTACCTGAAGAGCTTACCTGTCTGTGATGAAACTCCAGGGACACTTCGTCTCAGGACGTTTACCAGGTTGCTCTGGGACAATGGAAAGCTTGTATGTGTACATGTGTGCCTTATGAAAATTTCATGAGCTGATGACATCTCATCCATTTTTTTTCTCCTTTTCATGCACAAGAACAAAACCACACGGCAAGTGTGGATTAAATAATCGAAAAATTAAGCGACACATGCTCTAATTAATACTTGTGAAGAGCTATTACATGGATGAGTATTCTCCTCCGAGACGAACATGAATGAGGGCAATGTCCTATTAAGGATTCAAAGAGGGGAAAAACGTTTTCATTTTGGCAATTCATCAATCCACAAACACCAATTCGTAGGTAAAACTACTACTAATAAATAAATGTACCTATTAATTGACAGTTTAATAGCGAGAAGACTCCGTATTATAGATTCGTAACGTAATGATGCTCACACGCATCGTAATAATTACGGTACATAACTACTGATTTAAAAGTCAATTATGATTCAGGTAATAAATACGACACGTCTAAAGAATTCCTTACTTTACGCAGGAACTGGGATATAATACGGGATACAGATACATATAACTAATATCGGTAACTGACGAGGGATGCAGACGGAGCTCAATTGTAAAATTTTCGATTAGTGTGGTGTGATCAGTACCTTGTCAAATGTATAATATATCTTACAAACTTTACATCATGGCCCATTATTTTATTGGAATTACATCTGGTTACATCTGTAACTTTGGCTTAGGCAATGATTGACTCAATGCACAGTACACTACAACATTATTACGGTATCGTAGGTTCCATCTTGTGCTGGCAATACTTACGATCTGCCAGGAGTGGATAACCTGATTCAAATGGATGATATGATGTAATTCCACGCAAAACAACTAGATGTGTGCTTGCGTGATTCATGAAGAACAAATAAGAAATGATGCATTTCAAAATTAATTACTAATTTAGAATGTGCCGAGCTATTTCAGACTTTTAAATATTAAGCTAAAAAGTATAAACTATATCCTTCCAATGTTTCAAATAAAATAAATAATCATTTAAGAACATCTTTAACTGCAGCTTAGAAGGACATGCAGTTTAAACTTAATTAAATTTTCTCATGTGTGCAGTATATCGAGGTAGAGAAAATTTGAAAGACTAGGAAAACACAAAAACGCTATGCCATTAGGTCATGTCAGCTAAAATTGTATACAATTAAAAGAGTGCTTTTCTACTTTTGTTAAAACTAAATATTATGCTGTAATTTTCATTCATAAAAATATAATATAAATCAAGTTTAAGACGTAGAGTATTTCTCAATGATACACACATTTCCATTCCAGTTTTATATTCCCTTTGATTAAAAAAATGCTAACTGGTTGTACACCAAGAGGTAAGAAAACCAACATTTTTTTATTCACTTCTTGGTAGTCAGTACGGCCAAATCATGCAATTAAGCAAATCTACAAAAGATATTTATTTTATTTTATATTTTATAATAATGAACATGCTCATATTTCTCATCTATATAATTTATCTTTGCCATGCACACTTCCGCGTTTCAAGCTGGGCTAATGATAGCAAAAAATTGAGAAGGATAACAAGTATTTTCCAGTAGCGTACAGGAGCTCATCCACTGTTTTGCTTAAGTGAGTGTTCACTACTCACCTTTTATTACTGGTATTGAATGCAGCTGCAATCTTGCGATGGTATCAAGTTGCGGTACTCTATAAAATAAAAGGTTAAAACAAAGAACATAACCTATGTCCACGAGTATATTGAAGTAATATTTGTGTATTTACTTGGGAGGCATTTCATACCACTTTACTCAATTTCAACTTCGCGACTTGAGAACTTCTTTGCTTCGACATGGCATGGGAATTACAAAACTCCAAGTTCATGAACGTCACGCAATTAAATCCTATTTTTTCTACTACAAATGTTGAATGTTTATGGGAACCACATAGCGGATCGTTGCTATTTTCCCCTTGGATCGCTATCCATTCGTATTCTCAGTTTTAAACTTGAATTGCACTCCATTTATCTTTAGACGGTTGAGAATGCGTGGATATGTGTAGATTTCCATGAATTACGAATGTGCCATATATGATGAATCAGTTTACAGAAGTTAGTGTGAAAAGGCGCTTATCTGATAATACACTGAAGAAAGGACTCAAATCTCTTTCCTGATTTTGAGGAAAAATAACCCTGCCATAAATACTTGAAGGAATTTAACTTGCATCTTTAGTTGTCCAGTAGATTTCAAGGCATGCACACAATAGCTTTTTGTAAATGTTTAACAGAGTGCGTGAGGGCTTTTTATTCAAAATGAAACGTAAGTATAAGGATATGGGGTATTGCTATTTTCCCCTTGGATCGCTATCCATTCGTATTCTCAGTTTTAAACTTGAATTGCACTCCATTTATCTGTAGACGGTTGAGAATGCGTGGATATGTGTAGATTTCCATTTCCATGAATTACGAATGTGCCATATATGATGAATCAGTTTACAGAAGTTAGTGTGAAAAGGCGCTTATCTGATAATACACTGAAGATGGACTCAAATCTCTTTCCTGATTTTGAGGAAAAATAACCCTGCCATAAATACTTGAAGAAATTTAACTTGCATCTTTAGTTGTCCAGTAGATTTCAAGGCATGCACACAATAGCTTTTTGTAAATGTTTAACAGAGTGCGTGAGGGCTTTTTATTCAAAATGAAACGTAAGTATAAGAATATGGGTACATTTTTTTATATGATTTTATTTGTTTACAAAATTATGTTTATTATTATTATAGTTTCAATACTGTCAGCAGTCCTACTGCTTATGAATCGTGATTCTTTAGCAGGTATAATTTCAATTGCATTTTTATTTTGCTTAAAAAACATCTAGCACGAAAGGTGTTAAAATTAATTTTGTTTCGTGTTTGGGATTTTAAAGAGGATTTTGCAGCCGTCTCAGGAACTGGTTGGACGGATATTTCACAACTTCAATCTACATGCTCATATCCAGGGTACTTTGTAAATCCTTCCGATTGCTCTAGATTCTATATTTGTGTAGATCACAGTACACCTCAGCACAGTTTGCTGCTCCGTTATGATTTCGATTGTCCTGGTGGATTAGCATTTGATCAGGGGAATAAAATTTGTAACTATCCTGGACCAAGTGGATGTATATCTGGCGGGGGAGGTAGTGGTGGGTGGGGTTGGGGTGGCTGGTCAAAGAATCCTACAACTTCAGGAGTATTTCAGAGCTCAACTACAATTTCCAAATTCCCGTCTTGGGGAACCCCTACAAAGACGCCAGTACCTATACCAGGAGGTCAGACTATAATCCGGGTGCCTGGAAGAGGTGGCTCGCCTGGAGGCACTGTAATAAGAATTCCTACAGCAAGTCCAACGCCACTGCCTTCTAATCCAAGGGTTAATTTGCCGGTGCCGTCCCCCTTTCCGCAAGGTCCAGCAGGAAACTGGGATAGCCAAAAACTGCCTCATCCCCACCATCATCATCCAGTAGATCCAAACGTATTTCAAAGTATCAAAGAAACTAATCTTCCGCCAGGAGCTTGGGAGAGCCTAAAACTGCCTCTTCCCCACCACCACCACCATCCAGCAGATCCAAGCGTCCACCACCATCACCATCCAGCAGATCCTATCGTCCACCACCACCACCATCCAGTAGATCCAAACGTATTTCAAAGTGTCAAAGAAACAAATCTTCCTGCAGGAGGTTGGACTGGAGGGCCAAAGTTAGTGACTGTGAATCCAGGTGCGTTCCAAAGTTCAAAAGTGACTGTACACCCTACACCTTATCCTTGGGGATCAACTCAAGTATTTCCTACAAATTCCGGCGCTTTTCAAAGTGTAAAGGTAACGCAAGCTCCACCAGCTCAATGGCAAACACCTCAGCAGTTCCCTGTAGCTCCTCAAACGAATGTTTTCCAAAGCACTAAAGTAGTTGAGGATCCTTCTGGTGGATGGGGTAGACAAGGTTTTGCTGTTACACCATCTCCTGCTCCAGCAAATCCTTCTATTCCAGGGTCTCCATTTGGTGCTAGATTACCACAAGCACCGCCAACTCAGACAGTTGCATGGCAAGCTACTAAAGTTCCCGGTCCACAAGTTAGCTGGAGTGATCCACGTGCACACCCTGCTAACCCAGCACTTGGCGCACGAAGATATCCGGTTGCATCGAACCCAGCAGTTAACCTTCCTGGCTACGCAGTTGCAGCCGATCCATCATTTGGCCTACAAAGATATGCAGCAGCATCTAATCCAGCATTTAACCTTCCTGGTTACTCAAATGCAGCTAATCCAGCATTTGGTCCACAAGGCAATCCATTTAGTAGTCCTGGAGGTTCGACTCTCCCTTCCCCTAATCCAAATATCTTTGTACGTGGTCGTCCCGTAGCTTCTAATCCATTTACAGTAGGTGGTCAAGCAACAGAAATTAATCCAACATTTTCTGGGAGGAGGATTCCAGCAGGGGCTGCTGCCAACCCGGCTTTTAATGAGGCTGGACCTAGTGATTGGGAAAATGTTCGAATAACACAAATACCTTCTGGAAGCATGTGGCAATCTGTAAAAACCCCTGATTCTGAAACATTCATCGGATCAACTCCCACCACGCCTGTTCCACGTGGAGCTGCTGAGACTGGCAACTTTGGGATTATTAATCAGGTCATAAACGAAGAACAAGGTCAAAGTGTAGAAGCCGCAAAATCTCTTGTGCAATTCATTTACGAAACTAAAGAGCAGCAGAATTCAATCAAGGTCCCTGCGGGTCAGAGTCCAACCTTAAATCAAGTTCAGGAGCAAGCGGATTTAAAGGATCCTTCAAATAACCCCCTTTATGAAATATTAACTTCCAGAAATTCAGGTACGAAAGGAAGAATAATTGTTTTGTATGCTCCATTTTCTAAAGGTGAGAAACGTGACGCTCCCGTAGTGGAAGTTCAAGAAGTCGCTGATGATGATGATGATGATAATAGCGAGAATGATAAAAAATGAAAAGTAAGGTCAAGAGTCAGCTCTCACTAAGAATTAGATAACATACATAGAATAATTTTATACGAAGATTACCTAAATGTATAATCGAGATAATTAATATGTTCAATGTCTTTAATATGTGGTGAAACGTTTTGAATTGCTAAATCAAAACATTTACACCCAGTCAGCGCACTATTTACAACTATTTGACGACGGCAGATAGGTTAAGGTACTTTTATAATGTAATGATAAATTGCATGATTTAGAAATAGCTAAAATACAAACGATCTTAAAGTGCATGTCGCTATCAAAATTTTCAAATGATCTTGGATTTGGTTGAAACTTACTTGTTTAGTTTAATAGTTTTAGTAAAAAACCGAGCTTGCACACCATTCGTAACGACGTAGTTATCATGTACAGAACTGTTTATAAATGTTTTTACCTAGATTGCGAAATAAACATTCAGTTTTAGTATTTGTTCTATGCCTTAATATTGACTTTCTTGCTTCAAATTTTATCCCACATTAGGCATATATTTAACCTATAAGTAACTTTTGGTAAGACTTCCCCGATCATCATATTTGAAGACGTGGAAATACGACATAATGCTAACATAATGCTTACAATACGAGAAACACAGTTCGGAACGAATATTAAATCGTTTGTGAAAACGAGTACCATACCAATACACATTACGCATTACATTCGGCTAAACTATATTAACTACATTTGTATATTTATGCATAATCTTGTCTGTCTGACCCTGGATAGTGAGTCAGATTTAAATTTCGATTTATGTAGGCAATAAATATATAAAGATAATGTTCATGAAACGAACCATCATCATCTCATTTTAAGATACGCATATAATATTGTTACACCTGAGTTATAATATTTCGAAGGATGTCCTTTATGGGTTTATAATTGCGTAAATTACTTAAATTACAGGGCATATAACAATTTACAGTACTTTAAGCTACTTCAAAGCATATGCCTATGTGTGTATATAATGGTTCAGTTGATTAGGCTTTACTTTGCAGTCAACTTACGCTCATTCATATACTCTCACACACACACCTTGCATAAGCAAAAACGTACCATTCTGGTAACGCCTTCTTACACCCTATCGTTTTAGAATTCAAGGTGTTGCATTAATGTAACACAAGACTACTAATTTTAAACAGGATGCGTAAAGTTAACATCTTATGTCACGAAAGTAATATGAGAAATGCTTGTAAAAAACAAGTTGTAAATGCAAGGACCATTTGAGTGAGCCAAAGTCATGTAAAAATTGTATTGTGCAGCTGCAATGGATTTTTTCCAAAATTCCAGTTTAGCTGCTATCAAAGTTGAAGTATCAAATTAGCCAAGGAATTCAAATGAATTCATTTTTACGAACTTGATTGAACATTTTTCGCTACATATTGGCCTACAAGGGCTCATTCAATGAAGACATAACGGAAGTGTGTAAAGCCGCGAGGAAGAAAAAACAATAATTATTACTGAAAACAACCACCGTGGGAATTTACCACCATTCTACGAAGTGCGTTTTTATTCAGACAAAATTTGCAATGTACTCAAATATCCATAAACATGGTCATAGTCACGGTCAAACTCATAAAACTAAAAGCTGACTGGACATCAATCGATATGGTCTGGTAACTTAAACCTGAACAATGGTGTCATTTCTAAAAATAAAACTGATCAGCCATATACAACTTCTAAATATGTTTGAAACAATTACTTCACTGTAAAGCCTTCATAATGTAATAATAAAAATGAATTTTGCATTTGTTCATGCACGGATGTGATGAATGGCTTGCTGGAAAATTCCGAGGAAAGAATAAAGCTTTCTTGACAAATAAATTGTCTTCTCCCATTCACTTGGTAGTCAGCCTTCGCCGGCAAATTTTATAGCTCTCTATATATTTTTCCTACTGTGTAATCATATTATATTAGCCATTTAACTTTATTAGTTGATACGATATTTTTGTTAGTTTTCGAAATTAATTAAATAAAATTCAAATGCGTACAATATTTGTCCTTTGTTATCTCATTGGAGTCATTTGCTATGCATCGGGAAGTCCATATTTCTCATCAGCAAAGCTTCATCCACATTGTTTGAAAATTGAGCCAACACCAAAACTTAGTATAGAATGGGTGAGAAAAAATAATTCCTCTGTTATCACAACATCGCGTAATTACATTCTTCAATGACGCTAAACGCTTCCGTATTTTAGTATTCTCGTCATAAATTATGTAGATCAGTTGCACAGCTGCAGTATTTACAAAAAAGGGTATTTATGTGTACGTGTCTTATCTTATTTCTTCTAAATAGGGAATGAGGTTATTTGCAGGAGTCCGATTCTACATTCCATTTGGTAACACTAAGGCAATCCATCATGTCTCAGAACTTGTGTCTGGAACTAAGGTCAGCAACAATGAAGACTTAAAAAAGATGTGCATGCTTGTGAGAATCAAAGGCTTCAAGCTTCAGATGCAAGGCTATGGGGATCATTTTATGATTCAAGATTGTTCTGTCATTAAAAAAGGAGCAAATCACTGTGTGGTAAATGAGCAAAGTGAAAATCCCGAGGTTCAGCAACACGGTATGAAATGTTAATTTTGAATAATATTACAAGTCAAATATTATGCCATGTGTCGTAGTAACTATGAATGAGATGGGAATATTCAACTAATTAGGGGATGGTATATTTACCATCGTGTGGACAAATAATGAAGACAGTTTGGCTTTTGTGAGATGTACTTTGGACGGCCTTTACAATGACTGGTATGTCTTTAGCAGCAACGTAACTTTGAATGACTCCACAAAATCGTCTGTTCTGAGCACAATGAAGAAGCTCGGGTTCCAAGATACTCTTGAAGAGACTGTTTCTCCGTCATATGAAGGGTGTGAGTTGATTGAGGAGCCGACGGAAGAGGATTAAAAGAGAAATGTATTTATTGAAAGTTAATATAAACAATTTGTAAAGTAATTTGACCGGCTTTATAAGATTTTCTTATAAGATTATCTGAACCACATTAAATGTCAACTCAAATATTTTTTAAAAAATCAATGACAGCTCTGCGCTCAACTGTTGCATTCTGCTTCGATAAATCAATCGCTTGATCCCACCAAGTAAATTTTAAGTTAGGAGTTTATTACATATGGCGGTTTGGGTAATGGGATGAAATTGCTTTTGATTTTACATATTTACTAAACACGTTATAGTATATTGAGTAGCAGTGGAGAATAGTGGAGATTCAGTGTTAAATTAGTTAGAGATCAGACAAAGCATAGGTATCTATGCAGGAAATGTTCGTTTTAAAAAGTTTACGTCTCAATATAGGACTTTCTGGAATTTTTGTAAATGAAAGATAGTTTCCCGATTCCCTAACAAGCAGTTGTTCTTGTGAAAGAAAAAAATGAAGCAATTGTGATAAGCACAAGGACGTAGTAGTTAAGTCGTGTAGTCATTCATGAATGAACGTGGCGATAAGAGTCTACCTAAACAAAAAGTGTTTACTGGCAATACAACGGTTCCATGTATGCAAATTTACATAGAAAACTGGTTTGGAAATTTGATTTGCGAAACATTTTGAATGAGAATAGATAAGGCTGACGTAAAACAAAAACAAAACGATGTGATTTTCTCATATTGTGAACAGTTATAATTGAAAAAATTGTTTGGTGTGAACACAAACAAGGGATTAATGCAGTCTGTGTATTTCATTCAAACAACAAAGATTTTTGTGAATGTATATATATGTATGACGAAAATTAATATAGCTGGTGATTGCACTCCAGCAACCAGAGCATTGTTATATTTTCAGATTCAGTTTTAAAAAATTAAATCTCCAACTCCTACCGACTAAATTCAGCATTTTGTACTAACGATAAGTAAATTTTTACATATCTACGTCGTTTTCGATTAAGCACGAGTTCTGCGTCCACGTAATAAACGTAAGAATCCGTCTGTCGACGTAGACTAAAGTTCAAAAAAGTAAGAGTAAACATATTGACATTGAACAACTACATGGTTTTGTTTTTGCGTATTATGACTTGGTTTTAAATAAATTTTGTCGAATGTCAAATGTCGACCCTTAAAACCGTAGCCGAAATCTCGTGTCGCCCTGCAGTAATTGTCGTCTGATTTAGTTGTCGAATCCAAAAATTGTCGCCCTAAAATATTTAGACTGATAAACTTGTCACCTAAACAAAGTTTCGACCGAATTACTTCGACTAATAAATTATCGAACTAAAGTTGTAGCCGGAAAGCCACCAACCCGTTTTTAATTGTTGCGGTAATTACGGAACTAGATAATTACTTCTTTAAATCAAGAAATTCTCATCAATCAATCATATTAACACAACATTTTTTATGCATTGTTTGACTTTTTGAATAACATTTACACTATCAACAACTATTTAAATTGTACTAAATAAATAATGCCTAGAGTCTCATAACACAACGAGCTAGCCACTGGAATCACATATTGATCTAAAGACGATGGAACTACGCTACGCTGTAGATTTAAGTAGTATATAGGTAAGACTGGGATAGGCATAAAGTAGTACCACAAAATAACTGACTATAAGTTTGGATTTGGATTGAATTAAAGGTTTAATCTCCATTCTCCATAATTTGCATTTCTTACAAATGTGCTGTCACCATTGATCGATCATGTTGTTTTACGCAATATTTAACGCGGATCTAATCCCATGAAATATATTACGATAATAAGTTAAAGCATTTACATTCGCTCTTTTTATGAAAACCAAAACAAATATTTACATTATATTCATATATTATATATATTCATCATGCATGCAATACCTATTTGTGTTAGAGTTTGAGAAAAAAACCTACATTTGTCCAGCAGGGAATCATACATCTTTACTTGTATAACTGGCTCATGTGATAAATGAAATTGAGAAAGACGAAATGAGCATCTCTTTTGCTGTTAGCAAGACGCCATTCTGATTCCAGGAATGTCCAATTAAAATAATTCACTGAATTCGGATCCCCTCTCGAATGGACAAGTGGGCTGGGCTGGACTCTGGACTAACGAGGAAAGATCAAATGGCGCGCCACGGGTTTCAGCTTGAAGTGATATTTTTCAGTTATCTTAGCTCACATGGAGTACGCCTGTGTGAAACTTCCTCTTAAATAGGCCTTCTGGGGGGTGGGGGGAACGGGTAAATGATTTTAACATTCGCATATAAAGTAAAGGAAAAATAATTTTCAACACTAATAAATCTGGTAAGACTAAGTTGAGCTCGCAAATAAGACTTTTTTAAAATCTCACTTCAAACATTAACCTAACAATCTAACCTAACAAGATATCATAAAACGATAGTCTCACATCAAACATCAACCTAACAATATATCATAAAACGATAGTCTCACATCAAACATT